>OU015491.1:170950381-171212881 GCA_907164885.2 Dolomedes plantarius | reverse complement strand
AAGTATAGTTTAAAACATTAATTAAAAATGGTGTTTTAGTAAACAGTATTAAAAAAGCATATGTATGGTTTTGATTATTATAAATGAAAAGGATGTTAATTTTTTTTTTATAATTGAGATATTGTCATCCTGTAATTCCTATCTACTCAAATATTTAAATGATCTTCTAAAATTGAGTAGACAGTCTTTTGCTATAGAGATATTATTAATTTAAATCTGTTTAAGGCATGAACCGTTCTCTTTTAATCATATTTCTGAATTATAAGGTGTTTCATATAATTACTGAAATAAAAATTCTCTTCTAGAAAGCACTCATTGCTGAAGTTACTGATAGGGCATTATCTTCATATTCCTATCTTAATATGGTGATTCATTTTTTGCAACAAACAGAACCTCCTGTTTTACCTGTATTGCAGGATTATAAAGTAAGACTAAAAAATACTTCAATATATTTCTTTTTCTCTTTTTGTAATATACACCTATACCTTGCTATACGGCATTTTGCTATAACGGCTTTTTTTAATTATGGCACTTTTTCGATTTACGGCCCACAACAGCAGAAAGTGATGATGGCAGCATATTATAGCATAGCGATTCTTCATGTTAATGTTTGTCATCACATTAAAATAGCTTTTAAACATTTTATTTTATTTTTTTTTATATGTATACATATGTGCATATGATTTCTTTTGTTTTTTGTTTATATGTTTATTTTTTTAATTTCTGTTTATTATTACATTGTTTTGTACTTTTATTTTTATGTAAGCATTTTTATAGGAAATAAAAAGAATAAAATGCTTTATGAACTAAAAACTATATTATTTATAAAAATTTAAAACAGATCCAATTAAATTTGTATGGGTTTGTATCAAAATAATTGATTCGTTTTACAGCTTTTCGCTTTGCGGCCAACTTTTTTGGATCGTATCTAGGCCGTAAAGTGAGGTATGGGTATATCCTTATGATGTTTTTGTTGGCGATAATGCATAATTTCTATCTGCAAAATTCCTTTAAATGCTTTAGTGCGTAATTTCTATCTGCATCAATCTATTTATTTGTAATCTGTTGTATTTAATTATACTGTCTCATGTTTTTCATTACTAGAGTTTATAGGATGAATAATAAGACATCTGCTTTAAAATGCTACTAAGTTTTGCTTTTTTATTTTAAGTTTCTATTCATTAGTTGTTTTTATCTTCGTGTAATATTGCTATGTATTGCTGGTGGATATTGGACAAATTTAAAATAAGTTTTGATTTTTTAACAATTCAAATGTTGAACTTACCCTATTGATAATTTAAAATTATAGTTCATATAAAAAAATTGTGTAACAGATATTTTCTTTTCAATGAGTTTCAAACATCATGACAAGAAAAATTACATCACTGAGTGGTTCTTTGTTTAATATTTAGTGAAAATTCAGCTCTCTGTATCTCTTGCTAGTTTCCATTCCTTGGTACTGGCATATGTGTTATAATGTATTTTTATTTGTGTGACCTGAAGTTGCCTGAATTTGCTTAATTCAAAGTATATTTGAATCTTATACAATATGTAAAAATTTTAACATAAATAACCTTTTTGATGTGAAAATAATTTATGAAGTTTGTTTATGTGATTACACGGAGTGCTGTAAAATTGATGTCTAAAATAGTGATTCTCATTAGTATTATGATATATATTGATTTAAGTTGAGTTTTTTATTCTGTTGTCAGGTAGACAACTTGAACTTTACATTTGTAATTCATTAAATAATTTTTCATTTGTATAAAACAGTGCATAGTCTCATAACTCATTTGATAAATAATTATTGGTGTTTTTTTTTATCTTATTTAGTTCCGAAAAAATGATTTTAGGATAGAGCATATAGTTGAAAACTGTAATGTATGGTTTTGCAAAGATCTGGATTACATTGTAAGTGTTCATAACTTTTTCATTTCTTTTAGAAGTATTACACATTTTTTCTTTATTTAAAAAATCTTATGGTGAAAGTATCAATTGACTCTATGTTCTTAAAAACATATTGAGTTGTACATTGTGTTTTGATTATATTATTGAACTTGTACAAATTATAAATTCAGTCAGCTTCTTAACTACAGTTTTAACTGTCTTTCACATTATGGAATTTAACCTTCAATTTTAGAACTAAGGAGCCAATTGGAGACCAAGATTTTCCTGTTAAGCAATCTTTTTCAGTAATCTTATAATTTGTTATTTATTGAAATTGTTATTCAATGTATAATAGCCTGTAACACTCAATAAAGTATCTGAGAATTAAAAAAATTCAGGCTATTATACATTGAATAACAACTTCAATAAATAACAAATCATAAGATTACTGAAAAAGATTGCTCAAGATCAAAATCTTGGTGCCCAATTGGCTCCTTAGTTCTAAAATTGAAGGTCAAATTCCAAAATGTAAAAGACAGTTTATAAATTTAGTTAATTAGTAGACTGAATCAATTTAACTGCAGGAGATTACTTAGTCATTGCTGTACAAAATCATCCGGTAATTTCAGAAAAGCACAACGACTTGTTTAGAGTTGATCAGTTGTTAAGTATACTGTTAAAATATTAATTCAGAATTATATTAGTCTATTGTATAATAGATGCACACAAATCATAGCTCCTTAATTTCAATGCAATATTGATAATTGTGTTGTGTTGTGAATGTTTATGTATGATATGTTGAAATAGCTATCATGCTTTACAATGCCCAAGTGTACTATAATGATAAGAATGATAAGGAACATATCTGTGTTTTAACTTTCCAAATTTTCTCGTGTTTTTTTTATTTTTTATTTATTTATTTTTTTTTTTGTGTGTGTGTGTGTGAGTGAGTGAGTGAGTGCAAGTGTAATAATTAGCATTTTTGTATATGATTTACTATTTGAAGAAAGCTTTGTTAATAATTATTAGAATTTATATGCAATATTTCAAAATGTCAGTTCTTATCTAAAATTTTATTAAATTTCTAGCAAGGTATATTTGTAGCTGAAAATAAAACCCCTGTAGAACAACTGTGGTTAGACCTTTTGGACTTCTACTGTTCATATGACTCCAATAGGTTCATTAGTATCCGGCAGAAGGATCCTGTCTATAAATCTGAAAATATATGTTCAGCAAGATTGTTTAACATTCAAGGTGAGTAGTTAACAAACTTGAATTACTGTCATAGCACACAGCACTTTCATTCCCTTAAGGCAGCACGTCAATTGACCTCTCATATTTTCAATCCCTATGTTATGTAATGGGATTTTTCATTTTGGTATTTTTTCTGATTAGACATGAACATATTTAGGTTTCTAATTTTCTTTTTTTTTGAACCTGAAAGTTAATCATTAAATACAGTGAGAATGTTTTAAAAATTCTTTTTCTTTTTTTTTTAAATTAAATTTTTCAAGAAATGATTTTCTAGTGATAGACGTTGATAGTTTATCATATAAAACAATTATTAAAATTTTGAAAAACTATGTGTTCTCTTTAAAATTTCCACAGAATTCAAAAATATGCATTTACTAATCTGCAGTTATACTAGGAGGGAATTTAATGATAACTTAGCATGGGAATTGGAAGATTTGAGCTGTCAACTGTTTTGCCTCCTTATATTTACTGAACTATTATTTTATGAAATTTCAGATTATGACAGTTATTAGAATTAAGAATTAGAGCATCTGATTTTTTATTTGCATTTTGTAATTCTGATCTCCCCCCCCCCCCCAAAAAAAAAAAAAAAAAAAAAAAAAAAAAAAAAAAAAAAAAAAAAAAAAAAAAACATGTTTCTACTGAAATTCATGCAGTGCTTGAAAAAAATTTTAAAAAACTCTTGAAGACTCTATTTTTAAGATCTTTTAAATCATTACTTTTGTCTCCAGAAAATTTCTTTATTCGTCACCAAAATTTTCAGACTGTTTATTAAAGTTAAATATTATTTACTATTTTATTTTTTGTGATTTTTAAAATTCAGTGCAGTTAACATTTTGCGTCATCCTATTCCAGTGTCCTAAAACTTTCGTCATATGAATTTGGCATTACAACTTGGAGGTGATCTGCTACAAAGTTTAATGAGAAAACAGTGTTACATAATATTTTCTACAAGTATCAATACACATGAAACAGATCAGATAAAACTTTAGTAGTTTTACATAGGCTGTTTAATGTAAAAGAACACTTGTATACTTTTTATGTTATACAAAATTTCCCCATTTTAATTTATAATCCTATTTACAAACCCAGTCTCTTAACCCATTAACCGCCAAAACTATAAGGGATGAAAATTTTATTTACAAATAATATTGATTATTCATTTGAATATATACAACATTAATTTATGGGGAAAATAATAAAACTGGTCTTAACTTTCTAAAAATCGAATGTTGCATTCGCGTAGCATCAGCATAATAAGAGTATTGATGTTAAGTGAACTAAATATGTTATATATATGAAAATTTTTACTTGTTAAATTTGTAAAACTTATTTTAAAATTTTCACTTGTTCTTGAGATTGTCATTTTTTTCTTCTTCTTTTTTCTAGATCCATTCATTGAAACAAAAAATTTAGGACGTGTAGTCTCTGCAAAAAGTGTGTATCATGAAATTTCATTCTTTTACAATAGTTTATAAGTTTCTAATTGTGAAACACTTTATTTTAATAAAGGTTTCTTAAAACTTAACTTACTTATTCTTCACATTTTTAGTAAATATTTACCTGTTTTACTTAAAAATTTTCATCTTCGAGTGCTTTGTTAGCAGTTATTAATTTTTGTTTTAAATAAATGTATTAACATGTGTTTTTACTTCTTGTTTTCAAACAAAATGGGCCAAAATTTTCTGTTAACTGTTTTTTAAACAATCAATTATTTTCTTTGGTTTTTCAGAAAAATTTTCCTTGTGATACTGTGGATAAAGGAAAATGAGTTAATCGACATCATCATATATTTTTATCTATTTTTGTACATTATAAGAAGTATTTTTTAAGTAACATATCTTAAAATAGGTTTGGAGAAATATTTCAAAGGAAGTAGTGTTCTTAATCCTTAGTAATAATTTTTTCATGTTTATCTTTGCATCTTTTTGAGCAATAATTATTAAAAAACCATTTTCAAATTAAAATACTAAGTAAACTATACTAAGTATACTAAGTAAACTATAAATTAAGTAGACCTTTATTTTTTTAAAGCACATCTCAAAAGTCAGTAAAAGAAAAATTTTAGTTTACATATCCTGGTTTAAGTGTTTTATATAAATTTATAAAGGTCTCCTTAAAATGGCCAGTGTTGAAATTTTACCCTGTTTACAGGCATAACAACTAAATAGACAAAAAAATTTTTTTTTTCTTGCTAATGCGGCAGACGATTAGACTTTATCCAAAAAAATATTAATATACAATAAAAGATATTATGTTCCTCAAACTGTACTATATTAACTGTAATATATTCTTTAGTATGTCCTATTACATTTTATTTGAATATTTTCTTCTACATTATTTTGTCTATAAAAATAACCCTTATGATTTTTTTATAAATATATTTTTCTGTTTTTTTTTTACATCAATTGTATACATTGATTGTTATATTTATTATAAATATATATATATATATATATATTTATTATAAATATATATATATATATATATATATACATATATTTGGAATTAATTGCATACATTGACCGTTGTATTTAATTTCAATGTACTCCGTAGCGAAGTGCAGGTTTTCAGCTAGTATATATATATATATATATATATATATATCTTTGCTTCAAAAAAAAGCAAAAATGTTACTTAATTTAGTTACTTAGTTGTATGTAATTATGTATTTTTGACTATTTTTTATTGTCTCCATAGTTAATATTTCTTTGCTATATTCATTGTTGTACATAATTTAAATTTTTTTCTGAAAATTTTTCATCAGAGGCTCAAGAGACTAAAAGTGTACTCTTACGAGCAAGGCAACTATTCAGGACACCGGTGAAAGAACTGCCATCGTATGTAAAGGATATTGAAGTAAGAATCCTTTTTAAAAAAATTTTTCAATATGTATATCTCTTGTATATTTGCAAGGAGATGGAAAAATTCTTTCTGTCTGTTCCTATTATAAAACAATTTGCTCATAGGTTTAATTTCTCCTGTTTCAGGATTCTTACAGTCAGATATGTCTGATTGAGTCATGGGGTTTAAAAAATTCAAACGTAAAATCATGCAAATTCAACATTTATTTATAATGTTTATATAATTTAAACAGGGTGGCGACAGAACAGGGAATTCAGGGAATTCTCAGGGAAGAATCATTTTCTGGAAAAAATCAGGGAAAACTCAGGGAAGTTTCGTTTAACTCAGGGAAAAAGTTGGAATTGATCAATTCTGGTCTTCAATTTTTGATGCAGAAGGTGACTGTGGAGATGCTGCAAATGTTATGATTTTGTCGCATCGTAATGCAAATGTTGAGAGGGGTTTTTCTATAAACAGTGACTGTTTGTGGGAGAATATGAAGGAATCTTCCTTAGTAGCAAGAAGGAGGGTTTATGATCATATCATTTCCAAGGGTGGCCTTGATGGCATAACAATTTCCAAAGATATGATCCACTATGCTAGAAACGCACGAGCAAGGTATGAAGAATTAAAGAAACACCAAGAGAAAGAGCAAATAGAAAAAAAGCATGCTTTAAAAAGAAAAAGGTAAGCAGAATCTCAATTGAAAGAGTTGGCTGCTAAAAAGGCAACCATTTTGCAGGAAGTTCAAAGACAAAGCATTATTATAGAGGCGCAGATGGCAACTCTGCGAACCCATCAAAACAGTTAAAACTCTAGTATATTAAATGTTCAATCTGTAACTTAATATTATCTATCTATTATGGTATACAATAAAAATATTTTTTACTTATTAAATTTTTATTCATTTATCAGTCTGTAGATTTTTAGTTCATCAAATGTCAAGTTTATCATTATGGCTGGGGAATTGTTCTGCGAACGGATGGAGAAACTCAGGGAATTTCATGAAAAATACTCTGGAAATCAGGGAAAACTCAGGGAACTTTTTACTTCAATTTTTGTAGCCACCCTGTTAAAACAATAATAGGAAAGTTACATTACCCTCTGAATTCAAGATGACATTTAAGTTTTGTATGTCATTATCTGATCCCTCAAATATGTGTGTCGTTTGTTGTTTGAAATATGACAGTATACATGTCACACCACTGTAGCAGCTTTCCTCCATGTAAGTTCTATAAATTGTAACTGGTGTTATATTGTGAGTCATTAACAAAAGAGAAAGGAAACAGTGTGTTAATAAGAACCTCATAGTTTGTTTTTAAAACTTTATTCTGAAGTGATTTTCATCTTCAAACAATCCTTTAGATTTATACACTAGTTCTTTTCTAGTCATATTAAAGGGTTTGCCTAACATATAAGTAATCCCTGGCTAAAATTTTTAAATTTGTCTAAAAGATAAAAAAATTTATCTTATAAACTGGTCTAAAAACCATATAAATGTAATATATTATTTACTTCTGCAGTCTAGCACTTTTAATTTAAAAAATCAAAAACTACATGAAAACCAGTTGAAGAGGCTAATAAAAAGGAATATTTCTATACCTGTAGCTGAAAACTTCCAAGAAGTTACCTCATTTCCCTTCTCCATAAAATTGTTGTACATGAGTTACTATTTGAAATGCAATCAATCAATTTTCAGTAACAAACATTATTCTTACACTTGCAAAATTAAGTGATAGAGATTTAAAGTATTACTCTCCAAAAAATTGCTCAATTGAACTTTGGTAAAACTTATCTTGTCACTTTATTTATTTCTGTAATGATTTTGATTTGTTTTGTTTAAATAGACTTTCATACTGTTCAATATGGTAAAGTGTCAGCAGGGCCGTTCCTAGGGTAGCTACCGCCCGTGTGCGAGAATAATTTTGCCGCCCCCTTCTCATACCGTATGGATTAATTGAAATTTCTCTGAAATATTTTTACCTTAAATGAAACAACGAATTACAAAAAATATTATAAATTCAGTTTATTTTTTTAATTTTACAACCTAACTTAATAATTATTAATGTATTGATATAATAACCATATGAATACGTTATATTAAATACATACAACACATATCTATTAATACATATACTTAATATGACAGTCAAAATGCTTAAAAAATCTTTGCTTTTCTTGCCTTTTTTAATGCAAATTCTGTTATAATATCTGATACATCTATATCTTCTGAAATGTCCTTTTCGATGCTAATAATAGATAAGTCTGAAAGCCTTTCTTGTCCCATTGTTGATCTCAAATAATTTTTTATTATTTTAAGTTTTGAAAAACTTCTTTCCCCGCTAGCCACAGTCATGGGTAATGTTAAAAAAATTCGTATGGCAATCACTAAATTTGGAAACAGATAGATGAGGTTACTTGTAAATAGGTATTGAATCACATTTAACGCGTTCATTTCAGGGGAAATAAAGGATGCAACGTTGTCAATTTCATTGCATAAATCTTCAGCTATAATATTTTTTTTTCATTTTTAAATGGATCATGTAACATACTTTCCACAGATTTACATTTTGTAGACCTATTTAATTTATCTGTTTTAAGGAAATTATTTAGGTCGTTGAGAAAATTGAAAATTGTGTGATATTGTTTTATTTGTTCGAACCTTTCTTCTATTTTTGATAATGCAGTGTCCAATATTACAAAGTAAAAATTAATTTTGAATTGGTCTTCTGGATTTTTTGGAGCTTCATCTTTACATTCGTAGTCAAATAAACATTTTTTTGTTCGGGGTCTAACAATATTAACCAGAGGAAATGAAGGGTCACAATCGATATCTTCTGCAATATTTTTTGCCTCATCTAAAATATCACTAAAACCTTTAACTGACCTAATATTATATAAATATGTTTTGGTTTGCTCTAACATTAAAATAATATTTGGTAGTATAGCATCCGATTACTGCATAGCTTTACTTATGATATTAATTTTTGTTAACACGTTATACCATGTAATAATGGAACAAATAAATTTAAACAACTTAATTTTCAAAAGTAATGAATTTGCCATGTTTCTAGATTCAGAGTCTCTAGTATTTTCAGAATAGAGGGTATATAAAACATCATATATTTTTGTTAGATTGTATCTAAGAACTTTTAGCATATCTATTCTGCTTTCCCATCTAGTATCTGATAGGGGTTTAAGCGTTAAAGTTGGGATTTCATTTTTTAAGACCTTCCAACGTTTAGTGGATGGAGAAGAAAACATATACTGTAGCTCCTGTACAATTACAAAAAAAGCTTGTAATTTCTAAAGACGCTTTTGCAGCGTCATTAACAACTAAATTTAAACTATAGGCTGCACAAGGCACATAAAAAGCTCTAGGGTTTAAGTCAAGAACTTTGTTTTGTAAACCATTATCGTGACCCTTCATATTCGCACCATTATCATAACCGTGCCCCCTTAAATCCCCCAAACAAATGTTGTGAGTCTCCAAAAAATCTAAAAAAAAATTAGTTAAACCCTGTCCTGTCGAATCTGATATTGAAATAAATCCCCAAAAATGCTCCCTAATTTCTATTTGCTTTGATTTATTATTTAACTGATTTATTTTGCTTTTATTTTTTATTTAAACGAGTATTTTCCTGCAACCTGACAAAAACCGCCCGCACCGACACGATGCGACGCGATTTGATGAGATGATGGGTTCAAGCGTGTTAGAACAAAAACGAGCAATGTAATTCCCAACTGGTTGCGACGTGGAGTAGCGCTTTTAAAACCAATGTGGTTTTGTTACAAAACGAAATCACAATAAAAATAACATAACGGGAACGCAATTGGTCTTACATGACCTCACCCTAAGACAAAATCTCCCAGAATAACCTTGTTTTAACATTTTTCGCGCTCAAACCTCATCACATCCGGCATGTGCCGAATAAACAAAAATTCCACTAGATCAGCTATGTCCTGTAGACACACTGGCTTCGAAAAAGCGATAAATGTAAGACATAACGTCACTTCCGCTTCTGAGTCCAAACCTTACTGTTTATTTTCAGTTATACTTGTAAAATACATTTTTAACTCTAAGTAGTTACCTAGCATAATGATAATATTTTTATATTGATTATTTTACTAATAAATTAGTTTCAAATTTTTTTTTTATCCGGGCGGCTGACTTGTCGCCCGTGTGCCCCGCACCCCTGGGTTGGAACGGCCCTGAGTGTCAGTGTAATCAATAATGCTGATGTAATTCTCCCCAAACTTTCGTCATGTCCATCATCATCAACATTATATCGATGTTATTCTTCCTCTTTGAATGAAATTCTGCCAATTATGATGGATTTCCCATTTATTTTCAATTATAGCAGCAGCATCTATGAGTCAGCTGAGATCACACCCATTAACCCATTACCAGTTTCACTTTTCTGCTATATTATGACCAAAAATAAGCATATTTTTTTATAAACAATTTTGTATTCATATTGATTATATGAATTCAAATCAGCAGTCAAAACTGTTACAAGTATTGCATTTATTAATTTATGATAATTTTTAATTACGGCGAAAATATGGCATTTTTACTTAAAGTTGGCTTTTTTTTGACAACTGTTGCTAAACTGGAAAAACACTTTACAGGAAATAAATTTTGAAAAGATTATGCTTTTTTTAAATACTCACATTTTCGAAATACTTACATTCACAAATGGTGACGGTGGTGGAGGATGATTACTAGTATTAACCCACGAGAACTCGCACCGGGTATGACATACCCTATCCATTTTCATTCAATGTTTTTGTTATCTTCTTATCGGATTAGGCCGAAATTTCGTGTAGCTGTATTTAAGGTCACATTCTTTCAGCGGGGTAAAAACTAGTTCTGCTCTAAAAATAGATTTTGAGAAAAATATTTTGTTTGTTTGTTTGTTTGTTTTTTTTTTTTTTTTTGGGGGGGGGGGGGTATGTCATACCCGTGCGAGTCCTCGCGTCAGTCAGATCTTTCCCTTTTTCTGTCAGTTTAGTGTATCATGGCACACTTTTTGAATTATGATGAGGAAATGAAACAATTGCGACACCTTTTAGAGACTTTTTCTAGTGATGATGAACCTTTATCCGAAGATAATGATGCCTCTGAGGATTGAGAATACTGTAGCAATCACGATTCTTCTACTGAAATTGAGACAGAAACCGAAGATAAAAAGTTCACGGTCAACAGCCGAATTTTATATAGGTGAAGATAAAATTACAAAATGGCTGAAGAAAAAATGTAAGGAAGCCTTCAAGGAACGCAATTAGAAAGCTTCCAGGTAATACACATTATTCAAGAGATGTCGCTCCTCCTGTAGATACATGGAATGTTCTCTTCGATAGCAACATGCTAAATATGATAGTTCCTCAAACAAAAACAACTTATTCAAGCACTTCAATGGAGCTGGAAATCACTAATAGTACACCGCCTGCAAAAAAACTCAAGACAAAATATAAACGATCTTAAATTTGCCCAAGTAATAAGGACAGAAAAACAAAGTTTATGTGCCAAAAATGGGAAAAATGTGTCTGTGTTGAACATCAGTATGTAGTTTGTAAAAATTGTCTATAAAAAATGTAAGTATTATTAAAATTCACTAAAAATCTTTAATTTATTATTTTATGTTCTTTAGTTACGTAAGGTTTGCATATAAACAATATTAATTGATATTTAAATAGCAGAAATGAACTAGGGTATGAGATACCCGGTGCGAGTGCTCCCGGGTTAATTTCACAAAAGTTCCAAACTTGAATTAGATCATTTGAACTTTCCTCATCATTTAAGAAGTCCGATAACAAGCTTTCACAATTGCCAGAATCATTTAGAGAAATTTTCGATTCGCTTTCTGATACAATATCAGAATTATATTCTGTTATGAGCCACTCACTGTCATCCATTCTTATTTTATTTTAGCACAAAATTGGAAGGAAATACTAATCGCAACGCGTAATACACTGAGCATGTGCAAATACTGAACATGTGTACACAATATCCCTCAATTTTCCCACCTAAACAAAAAGCAGTAAAACCTGTTGTTGAACTGGTTTTACCATCCAATCTCTCCTGAACTACTAGAGAAATCTATTTGAAAACTGCAAAGTAAAAAAAGTGAAAAGTCTGGCAAATCTGTGGATTCGTGTAGGAAAATATACTGCCCAAGCGGTGTTTGGGTATGTCTGGGAAGTCCCTTTTCGCTTCACCTGAGCGGTGTTTGGGCAAAACTGTTAAGTGGTTAATTGAGTTTGTGCATTAAAAGACTAAAGAAATTTTTTATTTATCTGTATTTGAAAAAATTTCAAGTGAGTCGCCCAATGCCAAAACCAGTTACACTTCTATTCATCTGCTACATGTTCAAGTTGAGAAACAGTTCTAAAATAAGCTCAATCCGATTGAAAATAAATGAAAGATAATGATGAAAGATTCAAGACCAGTTATATCCCAAATGGCCACAGTTAAAAAGTCAGTTGTATCCTTTGATAGTTCCAAAATAAGTTACATCCCACAAATGATAATGGCTGCCTTCTAAATGCAGTAGCAAAACCAGTTTAATCCCTCACTAACCTATTAGATGTACTTTAGTTTCAGTAGTGGAGTGTTTAATATAGTGATATTAGTTTTAGCTTAATGTAAATACTACAGAAATTTAATAATGTTGTGTTGTCTAACCATGATCATCAACATATTATGTTTTGTAGTTACAAAATAGGAGTCAGTTTCTCCACATATTCATTACCTTGTTGTTCTATAGTTTATAACCTACTGCATGCTTTTTTCTCGTTATTCCTTTTAGTTTTTGTTAATTTTCTACCTTAATATGGATCCAGATTTGAGTGGCCCAAGCTCAAATAATACCGTACTGTAAGCAATGTCTTAGATAATGACTTGGAAATGATTATTGAAACTCCAGTTAGAAGGTTCAAAATGGCAGACAGTTCATTTCCAAAAACAGTTATATCCAACCGACAGGTGCAAAACAAGTTATGTGAATTTTATTTATTTAAATATAATTTTCTATGCTTTCCCTATTTTATACAGATTATTACTAGGCAACAACATGTATTTAATACTTTTTTTGACATCAAAACCATACAATGATTTATTATTGCAACATAACTAACAGTTTTTATCAAATAATTCAAAATCATTTGAGGTGGATACAGCTGGTTTTGGTATTGCGCTACTCAAGTATTCTCCATTTAAACCTACTTTTTGGAAGTAATTTTTTATTTTTTCTGATTTGGTCTATGTGTGTGGTACACATTTATGATTTTAACCAGCTCACTGATTGATTTGGCTGCTTCCAATTTTCATATTAAGTACTTTAAAAGTAACTGGTGGTAACGAACAGATTGAATTATGCAAGCTGCCTTTGCCTAGTATTTAAAAGTTATGTTAAATATTGTAAATTTTTTTTTCAGCTGATGAATATTGTTGGGTTTTAAAAAGTACACAACTACCCCCCCCCCCCCCCAATCTCTCAATAATGCTTGTTTGTCACTCACTCTGACCTGGTTTTGAAAGTTATCCTAGGTTTTACATTTGAGTTTCATAATAAAAGTAAACAGCTCATGCCAAGTTTTCTCAAATGAGGCCTGGCTTGTTTCCCTTTCCCAGGAAGCTTTTACTTGTAGCCAGCAATATTGCTAAAAAGTTTTTGCCAATTTTCCCCCCACTGCAATATTTATTTTGCAGATGTAGTAGTTTGTGAGGAAGAACTCAACAAAAAAGGCAAGTTTATAATTATTATAGAAACCGATGGATGTTTAATTCTGGATTTTTTTTCTTTTTAATTTAAGGAAACAAATCTCCCCCCCCCCCAAATGCATATCAATTCTTTCATTAACAATATTTTCCTTTTCTTAATGAAGAGATTTCCACTCATCAGTAGGATTACTAAATTATATAATGATTACTAAATCATTATGAATAAGTTGTTTTCCCATTTTCATATTTTCCAGTACACATTGTTTCCATAAGAAAAATCTAAATTATTTATTTTACACATACAAGATATCAGGCTTTCTTGGAAATGAGATTTTGAAAGTTTGAGTTTAAAATTCATTTAGCTGAAATTTAAGGCAGATTCAAATTGATTTTAGTTGGAAATAGAGGATTTTCAATATAATAAAACTTTATGTAATTTCAGATAGGTGCTTTGCATTTACATTTGCAGTGAACTATTTGGATGGTAATAAATCTTCTGCAAGAGAAGAATTTAAGTGTTTTCTATCATAAATTTTCAATATTAAGCATTTTTATATTTTATTGTTACTTTTTATGAAACTGTTTCAGACCTAAATAAAATGTGTTACAATCATGATTAAAAAAATTTTATGATAGATAAGTACAGCAGATTCCATTTAATTTAAACAAATTAGATGTGATAGAACTATATTAGAACCTTGAAAATCATTATCCAGATATTAGAATAATCAATTAGAAAAGAAAATTCGATATGGACCAATACTCTATACCATATACCTATATCAAGTTAGGAGGAAAAAAAACCTGTTTTATTCTATGCTTTTATTTTAATTTTAATTTATTAGAACCAAAACATAACTTATTTTTAAAAAGAATCATGCATGTCTCAATAGAATTCTTATCATAAATCTAGTAATTATTAATAAAATATAACTAGCAAGTTCGTCTAATGGTCCATTAGAAACTTCAGTTACTACTATAGATAAACCAAGGATGTAATTAAATGAAATTTTTTGAGAAATATTTCAAAGTGAACAGGCCTATCATAACTTACTCTGAACCCTATATAATTCTTATACAAGTATTAGGGGTACATAAATTTCGCATAAAAAATATCGAAATCTCTCAACAACAAAAAATACAATATATATAATTTTGCATTTATTCGCAAAAAAAAAATTATATAAAAATTCAAAAATTTCGCATTTATTTAAAAAAATTACAATTTTACTTACTTTGATAGGTAAGTATCAAAATTCTTAGTTAAAAGCTAACATTGTAGTAGTCTTCACACTATGTTACTTAAGTCTTTGCTGCCTATCATTAATTACTATGTTCTACATACTAAAATATCTTAGCATCTACTCTGTTAACTGGACTATAGAAGCTTTATATAGCTGCCTTTGCACAATTCAAGCTTTACACTTTCAGTAATAAAGTTAAGGTAGCATATTTTGTTGCAATTAAAATCTGTATAGCATCAACTGGAGTCTCTTGGTTGACTACTGTAAGTAGCTGAAATATCCTGGACTTTGGCGCTCAAAAGACGTTCTTAAATCTACTAAATTGTTCCACAAAACTAGATGGTTGATTTTTACAATTAGATTTTTAGGTTCGACTCTGGTACGGACAAACTGTGCAGGTGAAATTTGGAGCAAATCTGAAGGAGAGTGAGCTTTCTCAGTTATAGACCTCAGATGGTCTTAGTTAAGCAATTATGTTAGTAAATCATTGCTATTATTACCTAATTTCGCTTAAAAAGCCGTTTATCCCTGAGTTTTTGCTGAAAAGTAGTAAAATAATTTTTGCATTTATTCAATCATATTGGTAAATTTCGCATTTATTTGCATCTATTTCGTAAATGCGAAAATTACGTATCCCTAACATTTATACTAAAATCATATCACTTCAATTTTTATTTTTTTTTCACAGGACTTCTTTTTTTCAACTCAGAGTTTAACTGGCAAAATCCACAAAGAAGTTCATTGTGATTTATGTGGAAAATTTGGCCATGAAAGAAATGAATGCAAACAATCCTGTTTTCCTCTTCGAAGATTTAGCCTCAGGCCATATGCTAAACGAAATATACATATAAACAGATATCCAAGGCAAAGACCTATGAATAGAGGACCTTACAGGAGACTGCCCATGAACAGCAATAATAGCTATTACGGATAATTAAGTACTCAGCTTAGTAAATTCATGTGCTTACATATGAACATATTTCCTACATCTTTTCAGCTGTTTGGTATATGCTTTAGTTTTTAAAAAAATTTATAATTTAAATACTATTTGATTATCTTTTATCATTATATTTGTTTGATGTGTGATTGTTATGCATATGTAATACTTGTCCTGTCATATGCATACATGCATTACATTTATAGAAGTTAAATAACCAGGATAGTGTTATTACTGATAATTTTTTTTTTTTAAATAAGTGTTCACTAACTCATAGTTCATTAGAAATGATATGATTCCTGAAGTTTAAATTGCTCCAATATGATCCTGGGGTGTTGGAGATCTGAGATCTTGGAAGAATATCTCTATCAAAAGGTCTTTACTTCTGGAGTAGATATTTAATGTAAAAAGGAAAGTGATGTATGATTTCTCACTATAACGCAAATAGGTATAATTAGCACATATCATTTTCTCAAGAATCTTAAATATAAAACAGTTAACATAAAAGTTTGGTGAATGGGATAAAAACTCAACTTGCTCTTTAAGTGCCTACTTTAGGTCATGTTGCTAACTGAAATACACCTACAGATTAATCACATGTTAAATTTAAAACACTTTAATTTAAAATATTATCAATTTCTTGTTGAAAATGCAATGTGTGTGAAGGTTTATGTATATACAAGTTTTTTATTACCATATTTATGAAATTTTTGTACATTTTCTGTATATAAATAAGTTAACTTTCGTTGATTGTGTAGGCATAGAAGTATGTGCGATTATCAAGATGTGATACATTTTTAAGGGTAAAGAAAATACTTTTTCCTAACATACTTGAAAAAAAACTGTGATGCTCTGACTGGAATTTTTTTTTCAGTAATATAATAGCTTCTGTTTTCATATTTTATAGAATTTATTTTGTTATAATGCATTACATTTACAAAATTTTTATTAAGGTATTGTATGTACAAAATTTTATTAATTTGTAATATATACAAATTTACCTCTGAAAATCTCTTTTACTTCTGTAATTAATTGTTATAATTGTGTTTGGATCGGAATGTATTTTTTATTATTTATAGTATCATAATTTACTGAGACATTGTGTAATAATTTTATTTGCCTTTATTTATAGGCTATTTTTAATTATTACAACTTGCATATATATATATGTGCCTTGTATCCTGTAATTTTTTCTACAACTTCTTGAAGGAGTACTCAAACTAATATTCCTTTCATTTGTACGTATTACTTTCAAGATATTTAACGCAAAGTAGTGAGGTATGACCTACCTTCAGAAAAAAAAAAAAAAGGTCTGACTGGACTCTGCCAAATTTTTATTGTTAAATTTAGATACTTTTGGATACCATATGTACTTGAAAACTCAAAATCTGACAGAAAACATGAGTATTTACAGAACTACTAATATAGAGCATAAAGATGCTAAAGTAAATTGAAGATTTATTGAAACAAGCATCATCCCTTTAAAATATATAAGCAATCTGCATGGCTATACTCTATTGACAGAATGAATTCAAAGTCTAATCTACTTGGGCATGTGGGAAAGGTCTAATTTTGTTGAAGAAAGAAGAAAAAAAAAGTGGATTTAAACATTTCACATTCAGTGTTTTCTTGTGAGATATCTAGGTCATTTGTTTCCCATTATTTTAAGTATATACTTAATACTCTCAAATGTTTAGAAATCAAACATATATTGTATGAAACAATTAAACAGGAATCATTTACAAATATATGTTTGATGTTCTGTTAAATCTAATGTATTTTTATCATTACTTTAGCACTACCTAAATTTTTCTTAAGCATAATCACTTTATAAGGCTTATATATTTTGGAGAATTTAAATTAATCTTATAGATTAAGTTTGTGTGTTTTTTTTTTTTTAAGTGTCATGTATCGTTTATTTTTTTTAATAGATAGGAACATTCAAGATCACTCAACATATTCAACAGTACGTTATTATATTGGTCGTGTATTTTACTGATTGTAAAAATAATCTTTTCTGTATAATGAATTTATAGTGAACGTGCTCATTATCCCTTACTGTTTAAGTAGTAATTTTAATTTAAATATTTCTTGTTTACCACGTATATTTTTAAAAAATATTGTTAGTACTTACATTTTATGTTAATTTAAAATTTTTATTTTAACTATTTTATATACAACAGTAAGGAAATTACTTTTAAAATGTGGATACTTCCTATAAAAAGGCTGCACTTGGTAAAATTTCGTACTTGATACTGGGACAAAATTTATGTAAATTTTCATTAATTTGTTTACTGAAACAAAAGTGTCTAAATCTTATGCTAAAATCAACTGCATTTATTCACTTGTCTCAGTGGTATTCTTTATCTGATGAAGAGTGTGTTTTCCATTCAGGTGCTGCTGATAACTATATATTCTGTAATTTTTCAGCTTCTCATCTAAATCAGATCAGATACTTTAACAGTCTGATTAATATAGGGCAAATACTATGGAGTGATATTACATATCACTTTATCCAATTTCATTGTGTCTGAAGCTTGACATAAATTTGGGTTATAGCTACATTTCAAGTTTAATGACTATTTAGTAATATATATTTCTCAGAATTGTGAAATTTCATCTCTCTCAGATTTTATTAATTCAAAGGGGACTAATGTATGGCTTTCAGTCATGTTCACCCATAGTTTAAATATATTTAAACAAAAAAGATAACTATCTGGAAAAAGAATTGTATTTTTTTATATACATAACTTTGTACAAATGAAAAAATTAAAATTTTTCTGCCTATTCCTTAATAATTAAATACAGTTATAATGAAATTTGAACTCCTAAGAACTCTAAATAAAATTCATTTTTTGATAGAAGCTCATTTTGGATTATTTTATTGCCTCACATTATATTTTGCACATTGTTATTCTATAAAAGCAATCCCCCTTTATTTTTTTGTTGGAAAAAGAACAAAACAGAATTTTCTTAGAATACCATATTTACTAATTCTTCTTCATTACATAAGCAAATATTAATACTCACCCAAATTTTACTTTTTGACCTTTCTTCCCATTAAGTTTAGAATGTTTTCAAACAAAAATCTGTCATGTACTTGTGTTTAAGGTGTACAACACTAGTGAATATCATTTAAAACAACAGCTACAAATCTTGTAAAGGTACTTTTTTCATGCTCTATAAAACCAAATCTTTTCATTTTTAAAAAGTTATGAAATAGGAAATATTTTACAGTATTCCTATGGAATATTTAGAACAATAAAGAATTTATATTTACTTTTATCATGTTCAGTACTATTTTATATTAAGAGCATATAGCAGAAATCTTAACTATTGTGTTAGAAAATTTCATTTCCAACTTATTTTTAAATAAATCGTTTGTTTTTAAGAATTTTCTTTTATTATATCATTTTTAAAGTGGAGATACTTTTAGATTAACTTGATCAAAAGTAAATTTTCCCTTACTGTTTATTTCAAAGAGGATTTTATTTAATAAAATATATAAATTGCTTTCAAGGCCAATATTTTGTCAATTTTATCTTCTATTGCTGGTAGCATATCATCTTATCTCAATTCCCAATGATGCTATAGAAAATGCCATTTGATAAACAAACCAGTTCAGGACAAAATTTCTTTAAAAACTGGATTATTTGTTTTACGGTTAGGGGAACTGAGAGTCCTTCGAACAGAACTGGTATAATAAGTCACATAGTTTACACATACTGATTTTTTTTTCTTCTTACTTCTTTAAATAAGCATGTATGAATGAATTTATAGCTTCAGTAAAGTCTCCATTCCCCTACAACAATTACCCCTTAAGTACCTTCAACTTTAGAATTGAATGTAAATCCCGAAATAATTCTGAAATCCTTAGATGAATCTAGGCACATTCGGCATTTTTTCCCTATAGGACTCTTCAGGAAACATACACTACCTTAAAACACATGCATTCCATCATTTCAGATTTTGTGGATGCCATGTTTAATCTGCATCTTGTGTTAGGCTTTCTCCACATTACTCTCTGATTACTGAAGTATGCATTTCTGTCATTGGCCACCAGATGGGTAATTTCAAGAGATCAACCACATGTTGTTTACTGTACTATATACATTTTTGTTGTGGAAGGAGATGCAAAAAATATTCTGTATTACATAGTATTAGAATAATAAATTGCCCATGATTCAGTTATACTTAATATAGCTGACTAAAGGACAAACAATATGAATTTGTGAATCATTTATTACTATCATATGAATTTTAATCTATATATATAAAACAGTTCCATGACTGACAGATAACGCACAGACCAAACAGCTGGACCTAAAGGGCTGAAATTTTGCATGGCGTTTCTTCTTATTAGGTAGGGTACACTGAGAAAGATTTTTGAAAAATTCTTCTTAGATTATTAAACTATTTTTGTAACTTTTTTAAGTTTGCATTTAAAATAATAATCTGAGGGTTATAAAATTCATATCACGAGAAAGATCATAAAAATTCTTTTAAAATGAAATCTTTTTCCAATCTTTACTTCTATTTTATGATTTTTGGTGAATTTTTAAAGATTAATTTTTAGAATTTAATTTATTAAATTCTGATCACGCGGTTTCTTTTCTTTTTGTGATACTTTAAACTAATTTTGCGTCATGTGCATAAACAATGAAATAAATCGAAAAAAAACAACAACTTTTTCTTGCTAATGCGGCACACGATTGGACATTATCCAAAAAATATTAAAATACAGTAAAAGAAATGTTCCTCAAACTATACTATATTCTTTAGTATGTTCTATTAGATTTAATTTGAATATTTTCTTCTGCATTATTTTGTCTATAAAAATATCCGTTATGATTTTTAAAAAATATATATATATATTTTTTTTGGCATTAATTGAATACATTGATCTTGTTTTTAATTTGAATGTACTCCATAACAAAGCACAGGTATTCAGCTAGTATATTGATATTTAAGTTTAACATTTCCACAGATGCTGTGTAGATACAAATCAACTGGAATCGGTCAAAGCTCATCAATAATAGTCTTTTCCAAACTAAAATGACTCGCATATTTCATAGAAATTATTTCAAATTCCACTAGAATGTCTTTTAGAACAACCAAAATAATACTCGTAAAAAATAAAAAGTACAATTTATTGGGGGGGGGGGGGGGAAACATTGTATAAATCAAGTTAAAAACATAATGCATACACTTATGCCAGATATATAAAACAACAAACAAAACAAAAAAAAATATTTTTTAAAATCCCATTAAACTGATTACATCCATTTCTAAAAATATAAGGCTAAGGGGGAAATTGCAGTTAAACAATAACGCTTGAAACTCCCTGAAAATTTAATTACAGTAAAACTTGTGTATAAATTTGTACACAGAGGCATTTAATATTCATACCATCAAATTTTAATTATAAAAATTTCAATAAACTACTTACATGATTACAACATTAGATAATGTATACATTGCAACAACATTAATACTTCTGTATGTCATTATACACAGGTTATCATAGACATATTAATATCTACTTTTCACTACTTGATTCATTAAATTAATTTTAGTTTCAAGATAAAATATAAAAACTATAGATTACAAGACAAATATCTAAAAGTTTTATATCCTTGAAATAAATATCTAAATTTTTCGGTATTACAAATATAATGTTAATAGTAAAACTTCTAAAACAAATATATCAACAATTGACAAAACCAATGAACAACATGTTATGTCTTACTAATACATACATTGAGACTATTAATGGTTAACAACCAACTAAATTGAAAAGTTTTATATGTATATATAAACATTTTTACCCATAATATGTAACCAGTGCCATTTATTTTGATGTGTATGAATAAGGAAACTATTAGCAAACAAAATTTTTTTTTAAAAGTACACTGTTCAAAAGTACTGATGGTGTGTTTGACTTGCAACAAACTAAAAGTTGCATCATATTAAGCATTAAAGACTGCAACATACAAACACTTTCAAGAATCTCATACAGAAAGCAAAACATTAACAGTAGTTAATATATTCTCCATGACATAAAAAAAAAAATAGTTTTAATTTAAAATGTGAATAAAGGATCAGATAAATCCAACATGCCATAACTACAGACAAATTTTAAACAATTCATCTTATGTAACTTTAGAAACAGGTGCATGAAACATCCTGCAAATCAAACATAACAAATACCATTGTAATTTATTTACTCAGCACATATCTGTGGTTTTAATGACTTCTTGACCTTTTTAAACACTACTTGGGAAAAATAATCTTAAGATATTGCAATACCAACTCTTTAGAGTTTAAAACTTATAGAATAGATATGTGTAACTGATATGCATTTCACAAACCAAAATTCAATTACAAATGAACAATTAAAGGAATGATTTAAACACCCTGCTGCATTTTAATACTAAAAACCTGATTTAGTGTTCTGAAGTAGAATCTCAACTAGAAAAACATTGAAAAAAGTGTTGCATATGCTCATTTAATAGATTACCACATAAAATATTCTAATTTAAGAATTAGATGTATATACTCATCCAATTCTATATCCAAGAGAAAATAAATACATACATACATTTCCAAAACACTTTTAGCTAAAGTTGTAAATACTGAATTATAAGTGCCTATGTACAAGTCAGCTGCAGCATTAATTATAATTTTTTTAAAAGAACACAGAGAATTTTGAAATAAAAAATATATAAAAAACTTTGAACAAAAGAATTCTAGAAAAGAAAACATAAAATACAAATTTCCCTTTGAAAATATACTGTAATGCATTATTTTAAAATACTTTATTACAAAATAAATTTATCATATGTGAGTATAACAAATTTTTAAAACACATGAATACACCTATCAAAGGAAAACTTTGAGATAACAATTTGAAAACAAAACTTTTTGGCATCAAAGAGGAAAAAATTGTTTTAATAACATTGAAAACTAGAGTTGGTTGATGAGAAGTAACTTTAGGTAGGTGTGAAAAAGAAGAAAGAATAATGATAAAAATAAGACGATAGAGACAGTTTTAAAAAGAGGTATAAAGTTAGGATTACCTCTAACTTAGAATAAAATTAAACTACCTCTATCATAAGCATAATAACATAAGAAGTTAACGATAACATGGGAATATCTTCATTAGGGAAGAAATGAAGGACATTAAGCCCTTCAGCCAAATACATCTGTGCTTTACATAATACATTAGCACATTACATTAAACATTGGGCTAAACAATACAAAACAAATAAAAACTTAACAGATAATATAAAATAGTAAAAACACTGGTGATTTTCTATGGCCATTTTAATTATGGCAGCATTAAAAAACAAAATAAACAGCATCAAGTATAGAAGTGAAACTTCTTTCTATTAACAACTTCAAACACAAGACTATTTTCTCTATAACACTTCACAAAATTTAAATTCTCATTTCATTAGCCTTCATAAAAACATATTTCTTGAAAACCGAGCTTTATTCAATACTTCTGCCCATTATTAAGAAGACTATAATCATTTTGAATTATTCTAAACATTTAATTAACCAGAAATACAGCTTTGCATTGAAAATTAAATATACAATTGTGGAAATGCTTTAAAGTTCAAAATCTTATTTTTTTTAAACTTTAAAATAAAATTGAATACTTGAAATGCAAACTGAAAACAATGCTGAAACAGAAATCTAGGTTTTGTTTTCTTTACAATAAAAACGTATCTCAAGCACAAGAACATTTATGATTTTTAATGACATATTTTAAACCTTTGAAATTAAGTAACAAAAAAATAAATTATGTAAAATAAAATAGGGATGAATTATTCCTATAATAGCTAGTTATGGTGTGCTTAGCTAAAATTTCCTAATACATAAGAATAAAATACTGTGCTTTAAAAAAAACTAATTAGCAAAAATAAAATAATTTTGGAGAGAGAGCATGACCATACTTTGCAACCATAATAACATTGTAGTTTTCAAATTTAGTCTTTTTCATAGATCCAGGTTCAAAAGGTATTTATTATAAAAGCTTAACTATTCTCCTCTTAAAATTATTTTATTTCACCATTAATAATGCAAATAGGAAATCCTATATATATATATATATATATTATTTTTTTTTAAATATATAGCCAGACACTGGGTGAATGGCATTCATTGATGGATGCAGGTTTGAGTCCAGCTGCTAACGAGGATGTTTGTAGCTACTCTGAATTGGCTTTGAACTGTAGGTTCTGGTCTAATTATCCCTCATGTAGGAAAAGTTGACTGTATATCTCTCAACCAACCAATCATTTTTATGACATTCTATATTTATACCAAAGTGAATTTTATCACTTCAAGGTGTTTCATTTTATGACATATATATAAAGATGGAAAAATCAAAATCACTTTAAAAAAAATAAATAAATCAGTGAATATGCTCATTATTTAATGCTTCAACACTGTATAAACGGAATTTCTGCATACTAAATAGTAGTTTGTGATACATCCATGATCTGATTTGTCAAGAGAGAAGATAAATTTAATCTGATGATAGCCAAGTTGAAGAGGATGAGGATACCTTCTTATAATTTTGTTTTATTTTGGCCAAGTGAGAGCTGAAAGGAAAAAACTGAGGCTTTTGTTTTTGGTGAATACAAAACCAGTCAGGAAGTTCCCATCCTTAGATTTCTCTCTCATCTGCTCAGTTCAGTTTTTGATTTCCACTTCATGATGTAATTTATCATCTGAATTCAAATCAAATTCTTCTTTAACAATTCAGTCTCATAATCTGCAGTTCAGTTGAAATGCAGACCTGACAAAACCAAAACACACACAAAACTCTATAATTATAGCACTCTTTTTTTATCAAAACAAATTTCAGTTAATCTGTTCAGTTTCAGTTAATCCTTTAGGAGAAAAAAAAAACAATTATATCAAATTACAATTACATGAAGTTGTCATTCTAAATAAATTTTTAAAATGCTAATTTAATGTTGCTTTAATATTGAAAAACAAGAACAGAGTAGAGATACAAGTAGAATGACCGAAACCACAATTTTGCATTAGGAGAAATGAATCTTGCTGAGCCATTTATTTATATTAGGTGCTCCGACATTTCAGCATGTAAGCATACAGCTGTTAATAATCAGTTAAATGTGATAGTTCATTTTTCAATCATTTGAAGAATCATGGATGTTTTCAAAATTAATATACATATTTCTTAATCTAATTGTTATCTTCTTACTAATAAAAAACAGCAAGTAAATAACATTAGATATGAGATATGCACAGAAATGGAAAATATCTACTGTAATGCCCTATTCAATATCTCCTTCAAATTGAACGTCAACAAGGTAAAAATAACTAATTTAGTTTCTAAATAAGTATAAAATATTATTAAACTATGTTTTATTCTTGCTTCTCATTCTTAAAAAACTTATTAGAATTTATTTTATAAATTTTATCTCGGAATTATTTTTAAAGAAATGACCCCCCCCCCCCCTCCAAAAAAGAAAATGTGACAATTTCAGAGATTTTTTAATTTATCATTATTAATATTATTATTACTTCTATTTTATTTCAAGCAAAAATTTCTGTTAACAAGTTAATAACCTGCTGATATTAAATGTAAAGTAAATATTTTGAGTTAATATTATCAAATTAATAGCAAAATTTAATTAGTCAATGAGTTACTAGCAAAATTTAGTTCCCATATATATCAGGAACAGCAAATATTGGATCAAACTTGATTGCCAATGTCATCAACTGTAGTACTTAGGGCTAGTCAGCATATCATGTTACTCTTAAAATATGAAATTTTTATTATTTTTAGCAACTAGAGAGAATATGTACTTTATAAATCCATATTTATTTTTAACCTTCATATATAGCCACAGACATGTGTTGGCCCACAAAACAAATTATACCACAGTTTTTCAAGTAGCCAAGTTTGTAATCAAAAGTATGTAAGAGTTAAATAAATATGTCTGTCTTCTTTAGATATTTTATAAATGGAACCCAATCCATTTTTGACAATAGAACAATAAGGGTGATTGGAACAAGGGTGATTGGCCACCATAGTTACAAATTTATAGAACAAAAGGATCATTTAGAACATATAGCCTATCTTAAATGCAAATATAACTCAATAAAATGCAGATTTAATCTATATGAGTTTGTGTGTACACAAAAGTTAAGAGATAACATATACATGGTTGAACCTAGGATCTCATCATTAACATTTCTGATATAATGCAAAATAAAGCTCTTAAATCATAGCCAAGTAAGAGAATACTCTTGAACTGTGCATGACCTACCATCTGAAACTACTTGTTAAAAAAAAAAAATTAACATCAAATCATACAACTAATAGACTATGGGAAACTTAGGCCTATTAGTATGTTTCTAAAAAGAATAAGAACCCTAGATATAAAATGCCCTCCCATCCCCCAAATGAAATTATAGAAATTCTATATCTTTTTCTATTAAACGAGAAATTATTTAATTTTTTTTATATTTAGTGTGATTATTATGTAAAAATAAATCAAGTGATTTTTATTTCATGTTTTCAGTTTGATATGTTTCTAAGATAATTCATATAAGCACATCTGTTTCATTTTACGAGACTGAGATCGTGTGACAGGAACAGCTGTAACCTTTTCTACATTACTCTGAGAACTGAGTGAGGATAATTGTCTTTTTAATAATCTTGCATAACGTGCAGTACCATAATAACAGCATTTTACCTTTACAGAGGGAGACAGAGAGATATTTTTCTCTAACTGCTTAGACAAGCTATTATGGTCCTTTAAAATCTTTTGGCAAGCTTGCCGTGGCAGCTTCCTTTTCACCGAGATACTCGAAAGCTTAACCTTCTGTCATCTTGGTGATGTACCATCCTTTGTATGACGTTTGGGAGAGTTTCTAAGAAAAAGAACAAAAACGTCAGTAGTACTAAAAATTACTACTGCTTTTATTAATTAACAAGCAGTAAGACATAATACAAAATCTATATTCATACTTTTAATAAATGTTAGTACTCAAAAATGCTTAATCTCTTTTCTTACTCTACAATGCTCTAAACATGCCATACAAACAAAAGGTGAACCCTGCATCCTTTTATTAAAAAAGGTTTTACAGTATTACAGGTTAAATATATCTCAGTTTGAGTGTTTCCTTCTCAAAATTTGGGAATGATAAAAGCATTAAATTTTAACATACTGGTAGAGTTCACTTTACATTTATGTTAACAAATAATTTGTTCAAGAATTATCATGTCTGCTGCATACTAAAGATTAAAATATGTAGCATATACAAGGTGAGATTGAAACCAGGAAATCCTATTTCGTCAACAGAGTACACTTTTTGTTCTGAAGTATACAAACAGTAAAGCTTAACCTTCGTGCTGTGTTCGGGTCCATTTTGACCCAAAAGCTATTTAATTTTGCAATAAAATTAAAAATAAAATGGATATTAGGTTGTCGCTTCATGAATGTACTCATTTTGCTATTAGATGAAATATACTCATTTTTTGTTTTGATTGCAACATAAGCCTATTTGTCAAAAAAAAAGTTTACGTACACTGTATTCGGGTCCATTTGGACCCCTATGCTAAAATGCATATATTATTTTTAAAAATTAGCAGAATTATCTTATTTATAGTATGTAGAGTATATATACAAATGAATAATATATAGTTAATAATATATAGGCGATGAAACAGAAAATGAATTTACGGAGAGCACCTATTTATCAAAAGATAAGCTGATTCAGTATAGAATTGACACACTGAAATCAGGTAAACATACCTCGAAGGATATTTTGAACCCTACACCAGGACCTACTAGATACGCTCCTTCAAGAATTCATGAAAAACTGTCTGCTTTTCGATTGTTTATGACAGAAACCATTGAGAAAATTATCATCAAGAACTCAAATAAAGAAGGGGCACGTGTGTTTGGAGATAAGTGGAAAGAAATCAACAGTGTTGAATTCAGTGCCTATATAGGTTTGCTTTTACTTGCTGGAGTATTCAAATCCTACAATGAATGTACAGAAATTTTGTCGGATTCAGAGAATGGCAGATCTATTTTTAGGGCAACTATGTGGTTGCAAAGGTTTTTTCATATATCAAGAGTTTCTAGATTCGATGATCAAGGAACATTCCTATAGGAGACAAAATGATAAATTTGCAGCCATTCGTGATATGGGATACATGGGTGGGGATATTACCAAAACTTTTTAACCCCAGTGCATATGTGACAGTTGATGAACAGTTAGTTTCTTTCAGAGGAAACTGCCCATTCCGACAACACACGCCTAAGAAACCCACAAAATATGGCATGGAATTTTGGGTTCTCTGTGACAATTAAATCAGTTACGTTTGGAATATTCAACCATAACTTGGAAGGCTAACAAACCAACTACACGAGAAAGGTCAGGGACTTTGGGTTGTTCTTTATTTGTCTTATGGTCTAAAAGGACATAATGTAACATGCAACAACTTTTTTTTCGTCTTAAAAACTTGGACAGATGTTACTGAAAAGAAATATAACAATTATTGGAACAATGAGAAAAAACAAAACTTCCATTCCTCCTGAATTGCTTCAAACTAAAAACGAGGAAGTTTATTCATCAACATTTGCTTTCGCGGATGACACCATGCTTGTCTCATACATACCCAAAGGAAATAAATGTGTTATTGTTCAAAGCACACTGCACGCTGAAAAAAAGTGGACACTTTAGAATCTAAAAATACCACAAGTAATCCTTGATTATAATTCTACGAAAGGTGTTGTAGAGACCTTAGATAAAATGATTTCATGCTACACTTGTAAAAGGAAAACTAATAGGTGGCCCATCGTTGTATTTTGAAATGTTCTTGATATTTCGGCAGTGAATGGCATACATACTGTTCCTGGCAGTAAATCCAGATTGGAAACAAAAATCAAAGAGAAGTCGATGAGTTTTCATTGAAGCACTAGGTATTGCTTTAGTACACGACCATATTTGTTGAAGAGACGTGTTCCCACAACAAAAAGCTGTAGCTGAATTAGTGAGAAGTACGCAAAAGCAATCGAAAGACGAAGCAATTTCAAGCCCTGAAACATAGGGCTCCACAAGCACTAAAAGAAACAGAGGTCGCTGCCATTTGTATAAATCAGATAATAAATTTCAGAATGTATGCATGAAGTGTGGTACATACATATGTAAATTGCACTTGAATCAAGTATGTACAAAATGTACTGATACAGTTGTTCAGTGATGAACATTTTCTATATTGAAAAGAAGGTGATAAAGCAGGCAACTATGTCAATATTTGTGTCATAAACATATAAAAGATTAAATTTTTATTTAAATTCAATTTTATTACTTTTTTTAAATATTGAAGAGAAATTATAATTGTAAAAAAATTTTAGATTTCTTGTGTGTAAAAAATGGAAATTTCTGTTATTTTCGCTTTTACTTTTTTAACTTTTCCATATTTGTGTCATAAACATATAAAAGATTATAATTTTATTACAATTCAGTTTTATTACCTTTTTTATTTAAATATTGAAGAGAAGTTATAATTGTAACAAAATTTTAGATTTCTTTTGTGTAAAAAAATGGAAATTTCTGTTTTTTTCGCTGTTATTTTTTGTACTTTTTTGGATTAAATATTGAAAAACATACATGGAAATTTGTATTTTATGTTTAATAATTTCTCTAAAGACTAAAAGAAATTGTTACATTAATTTAGTTAAAAATATATAATGAAAATATTGTTAGATATTGAAATTAGAAACATTGGGTCCATTTGAACCCGAACACAGTGTGTGTATATTCGAAATGAACACAGCACGAAGGTTAAACACTGAAGGAAGAATGTAGAAAAATCAAGCATCTAAATTTTTAAGCACATAAAAGTTAAATATTATCAAAAAATTGTATTTTTATCACTACAGTATGTATATTATAAATTCTAGTAATGTCACAGCCAACAAGCATGGGCACTGTGTCTGTTCCTGTGTTTTGTTGCAAGCAGTGCAGCAGGACATGCTAGTTAAATAACCTTTTGGTTTGAAAGGCATCATTTTCTGAGAGTATAACAAAACAATAGATAAACTAATTCACTATTAATCACAGAGGGTTAAAGGAAATTAGATTGTGACTATTCCGGTTATATAAGGATATATTTAAAATCACAATTCTAAATTAATGTGAACAAAATTTTAATGACATATTTAGGTTAATGACTTAAATAAATCCAGACCTGCCAACCTCAGTAAGAGCAAAATCCTGCAATATTCTAATGTGCATAAAATAATCGACATAACACAAAATAGTATAGTAAAATATCATAAAAGAATTATAATGTATACTTAATTTAAGTTTATAGGAACTCTTTAATAATATTACATAGTTCAAAATATTTCTTTGCTGTTCAGCACAACTTGAAATTATAATATTAAACAAAAGTTATAAATTTGAAATTTGTAATCATACGTTTTAATGTACATCATATTTACACAAGCAGGGACCCCAGCAGTCTATATTTTGAGTACCTTTATTTCTTTATAATGTTTAAATTAATTGTAGAAAATCTTGAAATTTTTGTAGCATTTACTGTAGCTGATTTTGCTCTTTTTAAAAATTCATTGTCAAATTGTTCTTCATAAGTGTCCTTGTGGGTTTGATTTGCATATTAGCAAATTTTCCAAGGTTTCCCTTGACATAGATGACCTGAACTGAGTAGATATTTTTGTTATGTAACTAAAAATCCGGTAATAATCGTGTCCATTCCGGAAACTCGGAAGATGCATTAAAAATCCGGCATTGCCGGGGTAAATCCAGAAAGTTGGCAGGTCTGTAAATCACTGCAAAGTAGAGAGAGAGAGAGAGGCTTTTCCACAGTTAAGTTTGATCACCTGATGAGTGCATGGCAATTCAGCTTGCTGTTAGTACCTTGTGCCGAATCAGCATCTTTGCTCATCTCTAAGGAAAAGCCCTGTTTTTGCATAATCATCCCACATATATATATATATATATATATATATGAGGTGGTGAAAGGCAAAGTGGTGTAAGTCACATTTTCAACTTTTTTTTATTTGAGGGCAAAAATATAATCTCCGTGTTCAGTTTATAGTGGAATTGCAAATAATTATTATTTGCAATATCATAATAATTATTATGAATTATAATTTGTTCATTTTATAGTGGAATTATTGTAGTTTTTGCAGTAAAACGCTTTTGACTTACACCACTTGACTTACTGACTTACACCACTTTGCCTTTCACCGCCTCATATATGAAATGTCCGGATGGACATCTCATGAAATAAGAGCATACATCGTGGCCAGAAAATAATAAAATCAGCTTCAGGAACAAATTAATTTATTAAACAGTAAAGTAACACATCTTATTCGCTTCGAGCCAGGTCAGCGTCTCTCGCAAAAAGCGGCAAAATAGAATTAGGTCAGAGAGGTTGCCAGAATTGGCGGAGGAAGTTAGTATGTGGGAAGGCGGAGCGTTTACGCCAAGACAAGAAGGACGGGTTACCATGGCAGAGATGAAGTACAGAATGGGCGATTATAGGTAGTTAGAAATATTATCACACACACACTTCTAAAAATTAGGCACGGAGCGGTAAAATGCGGAAAAAACTAACAAGTACAGCTTTGATTGACATGAAATGCTGCATGTAAGTAGCTCTACGTTTATTCATGAAACAAAACAATGAATTACATGCAGAAATAAAAAAAATATTGAATTTTCATAAATTATAAGATGACGTCATATTTGCATCATTAACAAAATGATGTTTAAATGCAAAACAAACAACAAAAACTGACATTAATAGAGTATGTGAGCACCCCTCACCTTCATACAAAGTGTACAGCATGTGATCATGCTTGTTACGAGGTGATCAACCAGTAATCGCCATTCCTCCTGTAGGGCAGTTTCTAAATCTCTGAGAGTGGCTGGAGGTGGGAAACGTCTACATACAGCACAGCCGAGGGCATCCCAAAGATTTTCAATTGGATTAAGATCCGGCGAGTAAGCCAGCCACTCTATACGCGCAATCCCCTCACTCTCCAGAAAGTCGTCAACGATGGCAGCTCTATGGGGACGGCGTTATCGTCCATTAAAATGAAAGAAGGACCAACTGCTGCAGCATACAGTTTCACAGTGGGGTCTAGGACTTCATCTCAATACCGTACAGCTGTCACAGAACCTCGCCTGTAGATGTGTAGGTCGGTGTGATATCTCAATGAAATCTCTGCCCAGACCATGATGCTTCCACCATGGAATGCATGATGTTCGGTGATGATCTCGGGCCGATTGCGTGTGCCTTGTTCCCTCCAGACCATTACACACTTATCATCGGGTTGGTGGGCAAATCTGGTCTCATCTGTGAACATAGTGTTGCCCCAATCAGATACAGTCCAATTCACATGCTGGCGGCACCACTTTAATCGTGCCCCTCTGGACTGGACGGATAAAGAACACAAACTCGTGATACCCGGGCGTACAGAACATTCATGTGTAGCCTTCGATGAACAGTAGTGGCAGATATTGTCTTACCAATGGCCGCTGCAACCACAGATGTCACTTTTGTGTGGAGGTCGATCTTCGATTTCGCTTGGCTACAACAGCAATATATCAATCTTCTGAGGGGGTCGTAACCCTTGGACGTCCGGCTACAGGTCTCCGGACAACTGTTTGGCAGGTTTGGAATTGTTTCCATAATCATGAAATGACGGAATGATGAACACCGAAGAAACAAGCGACATCTGTGTTAGACTGTCCTGCTTCAATGCGTCCGACAGCCCACCAGCGCTCAGAATCCTCCATTCGTCTTCTGGAAGCCATAGAAACATGTCTAGATTGCAAACAAATCATACAAATGTTGTAAACACCTGTCATCAGCACTTACATGCAACTTCTGTAACCCTTCACAATGCCGGCTTCTTATATGACTGCCTGTTTTGCATATTTCTCGACGCGAAACCGCGATTGGCTGTTACCTAACATATTTACATACTTCCTTCTACCTTTGCAGCAAATTTCAGCTTCTTGAATTCAGATTGGCTTACGGAAATTAACATTTTCCTTTCCGTGCTTAACTTTTGGAAGTGAGTGTGTATATATATATTTATATATACATACATATATATATATACACACACACACACACACACACACACATATATATATATATATATATATATTTTTTTTTTTTTTCAGCAGTTTCCAAGAACCCACAGTATTATGAATAGATGTATTGTGTATGTACTCCAAATAACTTGGCATGAAATCATTGATTAAAGTTATATTTTGTGACCATTTTTTTTAAAAACTTTTCTGGAAAAGCAATTAGCTTCTCACTCCATCTGTTCTTTTATTTCAGCAAAAAATGCTAGTATACATCCCAGCTGGAATGTCAAAAAAATTTAAAATGGATGTCTAACAACATTAAAAGTGCTTTAGGTTTTGGAAAAATAAGAAGGTGATGAGAACTTTAAAATAAAAATTTTGTGATCATTGGCTTATATTATGTTAAGACACATGAAACAAAAAGGATGACCAGACTCAAGAAATCAATCATTGATCCTGCTTAATATTTATTCATTACCCTATCGTCCATTAAACAGACGTTCTATGTTTGGTGGTTCGAAACAAAAGAGAATACTGAACACAGATAGAAATTACAAGAGACAAAGCAATGTTGAAAATACATCAAAACATGGATGACTAACACCCTCTACACCTAAAAAACACAACTAATTTCCATCACAACACATAAGTAATATTTGTCTCTAAGATTATTTGAAGATGAGTTTAGAACACAATGACATCTTTGTAATATCTTTTACTTGCATAATTTAAAGATGATAAGAATGATCAATAGTTAATATTCTTTAATTTGGACAATAATTTCAACTTCTTCAGATTAAGTTGAATTAATCTAAAGTCACCATTTTTAAAACCCATAAGAGCAACAGAATTAACTCGCTGCTGAGTAGCAATGCAATCTTATGCTGAAGGTTAGCAAATCAAACTCTCTGATGATAATTTGCAGAATAGGAGTAAACTAATTTACAAAGAAAATTTCTTTTTGTAAATAGCATGTTAACTTTTTAATCTATAATAAATGGTGAATTTAAGACAAAAAATTTTTAATTGTATCTTCATGTATTATTATTTCATGTGTTTGTAATTGTGTTTCCATTGTATTTTATGTTTTTACCCTGTTTTTAGAGTCAGAACTGCGAATATGAAACAGGCTGCCATCTTAAAATACAGTAACTTCTATGCATTATATTTTATAGCCAGTTGCACAATATCAAGACTATAATAAGGAAACAATTTTCATAGATATACATATAGCTTATCTATAGTTTACTAAACAATTAAAAGAAAAAATATATTTTTATAAATAAATTAAATGTATTATTCATATAAAATTTTCCGACAATTCTTTTCATTACTCAAAACTGATATTTCAATTTATTGTCATCTTCAAACAGTAGAATTTCATGCAGTGGCAAAATTAGATGACTACTTCACCATTTTAGACAAAGTAGTTGTGCAACAGATTACCCTCACATAAGAAGAGCTATAAGATGAAAAAACTCAAGGCATGCAGAAACAAATAAAAAGTGTAGAGTATAAAAAATTGTATGCTAAATGAACTGTACAAAGCATCAGGATTTTCAAGCTGAGCAGAGTTGCATGCTTGAGGTAAAAATAAATTCTTTCCATTACAAAGGTTTAAAAATTAATTTTCTAAACTTAACCCTTACGTTGGCTCATCGGTCTAGGAGACCGCTGTTGCACCTGTTTTGAAGGGTAGGGTGGTGATGGTGATGGTTATCAGACTGTTGAGGGTTTATGAGTTCTTCGGTTGACTCCTGATCTTCAAGTACAACACATCAGAGATTTTTGCCCGCTCGTATTTGGTCGGTAAATTTAATCTTTGTCAAACATAGTCAGTCTTTTGGACTGATGAGCCTTGAACTGGTTTAAATTTTTGCCAGTCTGTATGACCGATAAGCCTTGAACCGTATTAATTATCTGTCAGTCTGGATGCATTCTATTTCTAAGATCTTCGTTTTATTGCTGTAGCTAGCATGGCTAGAAGAATTCCTCCTGTTTCACAATGAACCAGACATTTCTCGCACTATCACAGATTGAGGAATCAGATTCTGAAATTTTGTTGAATAATCTATATTTTAATTACCTTTTTCAAGAATGAGAGGTGGCAGTAGTTTTGCATTAATGACTTATAACTGCGAAAAATTTATAAAAATAGGAAAATATCCTAATTTTATAGCGTGGCGGTCTGTGAGACCGATGAACAGGGGAACATTATAAAGACAGATGAGCCGACGAAAGGGTTAAATAATAAAATAACATTTTATTATAAATTTATTCATTTGGGTAACATATTTTGTAAGAACAAGAATCAATAAAGAGACATTGGAGTCACTGCCTTTTTAGCGACTATATTAATTTAATCAACTTGAACTTTTTATTCCTCTGCTCAAAATATAAGACATTGTTAGACACTTGCATTTAAAACATACATATATAACAGCATTATCCTAATGCAAAAGCATAACCTCTGAATTATGTGCTTATAATTATACTTACAAGTGAGGAGCACTACAGTGTCGTAGGTCCTCAGTTTCTGAAGCAGGTGCTCTTATATAAGAAGGTGGGAGTAAAGGTGGGGCAGATATAGGTGCTGAGTTACCATTAGTAGCGACAGAAGAAGAAAAAGCAAGAGAAGATGACTGAGATATGGAAAGATGTCCAGTGTTAGAACTCAGAAAGGTATTCAAGTCCCATTTAGGAGGAGAGGGTCTGTGTGATACAGAGTTTCCAGGGGACGTGACAAGGTGGCGCCAGGTCCGTCTAATGTGCAGCAATAAATATATATATACACACACTTTAAAAAAATTTAAATTTTTAAAAACTTTAAAAAAAAAAATGATTAAGCCTTTTTATTTAAAGAGGCATTGAATATTCATGAACTCAGAGCTGAAAAATTTAATTTAGAAATTTTTTAAAATTCAGGGTGTTTCAAAAAGAATCACCCAATTTGAAATGAGTATATTATGAAATATATTGAACAAAGAAACTTAAAATTAATTTTATATTACACGGCTAATCATAAAGTTTTTTTACAAACCAAATTAAAGATGCCCAATATGCCCACCTTTGGATGCACAACATATGTCTATACCGTAGGCAAACGCATCCCAAACTTTTGAGAGCATGTCTGCATACACTGCTTCCACAGCTGTTATACGTACACAGACAACCCATGTCTTGGAATTGTTTATACCATCGTCTAATGCTCTGAGAGGTAGGAACTTCAATCTACTAGGGTTTTGTCGGCGAAAATCGCGCTAAACAGTTGTTACGGACTCACACTTTGCAAAGTGTAGAAAATGCACAAATATAGTTTTAGTTTGCACAAAATGATTTCTGTTGTGCAGTTGCCAACTTTACAAACACTGAAGTTGTGGGTGAAGGAAGAGAATTACAGCTACTTGTCGGCAACTGCGTGAAACTCGAGATTTCCCTCTTTCTGCCTATATATTATTCGATCAAAATGAATTAAAAGATGAATAGTTATGATTTTTTTAAATCGGATGATTCTTTTGGAAATACCCTGTAGATTGATAATAATGATTATGAATCTAACTGATATTGTGTGAAGCTTTAAAAAAGTACTAATTTCTGAGCAACATATTTAGGACACTGCTTCAAGAATTATGGATAAACAAAACTTTGAAATGAATTTTTTAAAAAGAAATATTCTAAGATCATTACTAAAAATAGCTGTATTTTGATGTTTTTACCTTGTTTTTGGTGTCAGAACTGTGAATATGAAGCAAATTGTCATGTTAAAATACAATAACTTCTATGCATTATATTAGGAAGATATATACAAAACACAATGAACAAACATAATTTTATGTATATTTTATAGCCAGTTGCACAATGCCAAGACTATAATAAGGAAACAATTTTCATAGATATACATGTAGCTTATCTATAGTTTACTAAACAATTAAAAGAAAATATATATTTTTATAAATTAAATGCATTATTCATATAAAATTTTCCGAAAAATCTTTTCATTGCTTAAAACTGATGTTCCAATTTATTGTCATCTTCAAACAATAGAATTTAAATTTATATTTTTTGTTCCTACTTTCTACATGAATTTATTTTTCATGTTAACTTTTCTAAAGTTTAATACAAAGTAGATAATCTGACAATTTCTTTTTAGATACAGTTAAATTTACTAAACTTTCTATGTTTAGAAGACCACCAAGAAAAAGTCTGTGTAACTAATTTTTTCTAAAAATTAAATTCCAGAGTTTATGTTTTCAATTCTTAAACTCAAATAAATTAACAATTCCAAACCTATATTTCAACTTTAACAGGCAGTTTCAAAAAACATTTTTTTCTTTTTTGACCGAAATATTTTTACAAAAGTTCTCTCTGGAAAAAGAAACTTGTTTGAATTGTGATATTTGCAAAAATTTTAAGTCATTAGATTATATTCACTATTTTAATTATATGTTCAATGTGAATTAGATCTAAACTCCTGTTGAAATTTCTCTTAATTTCTGATCCGACAGAAAATTTATTATTAAATGTTCACTGGTTTTATATTATATGACCAAGGTAATTAAGCATCAACTACAGCTATAACATCAGTTTGAATTTCACAATAATTAATCAGAGCATAGATACATTCTCAAAAAGGAGGGAAAAAATAAACTTAGCATGCATGATTGTCAAGATAAATTACAACTATGAAAAGTTACAAACATGACCCAAAAAGTTAAGGGTTTCCAGAAATTATGATTAAATTTTACAACTATCCAGTGTGTTGAAAAATTTAAATACAGAACTTTGTCTGGATCTTTGGAATTTAGAACTCTCAATATATTTATGCAGGTAAGCTAATCATTATGTACAGAGATACTCTTTTAACTTCTTAAACTAAATTTTGCAGAATCTCTAATTCATAACACACATTAGGTTTAAAAATAAAAACAGAAAATTTTAATTCATTGAGGAGTTAGTCATATTAGGCAATTACAACTGCACTTGTCACACTCCCATTTTCATTAAAAATATTAAACAATCATTAAAACTAAAAGATTTGTTTAAAAACCCCAAAAATTCAGTGATCATTTCTGAAAACCTAATGTATAATGATCAAGCTTAATATTGTGACTTTCTTTCTAAGCTATTTATTCAGTTGAAATATATACTTCCTAATTTCACCAAACTTATTTGCTATGCATATTTACAAACAGACTTTAATAAAACATGCTTCTTACTCTTTTTTAGCTTAAATTTAAATAGTAACTTTGAAAATTTTAAAAATATAAAGGATCTATCCATAAATTCTGCCGCAGTGATAAAATTATTAAAAAAGTAACTTACATAGTTTTCACTTCAAAGTTACTGATGAAGATTGTATAGTTTAATCAAATTAAGTGAAAAAAATAAATGCTGCTGATCTACCTTTTAGCAGGTGAATTGCAGGGTGTATTCTGTTTAGACTGGCGGCGAGTAGATGTTAATGAATTACTTTCAGTAACTGTAGATTGGGAAGCTCCAGATGCTCTGAGAGGTTTCAAAGGTGAAATATAAGTTGAATGATATGAAGCTGCACCTGATGTGAGAGGCTTGAATGGTTGTGAAGACGAACGTGGATGAGGTTTCAGGTGATCCATACTTGGAAGAAAGTAACATTTTAATGGAGCAAATCAAAAATTAATATGACACATAAATATATTCTTTAAAGTTATACACTGGTTCATCCTTAGAAGTAAGAAAAAATTTTAATTCCACAAAAAGGAAAATTAATATGACACATATAATATATTCTTTATAATAATACACGAGCACGTCTTTATAAATAACAATAAAGATACAACATGGTGTAATTTTGGAAGGTAGCAATGTCACTGTATAAAGCAGATTAAAATAATTTTCATTTTTTTTTAGTACAATCATATCATGGTACTCAATGTTCATTGGTTCCAGAAAGCATATGTGCTGAACAAATTTTTCCCGTAAGGAGTAATGTAAACTGAAAAAAATCCGTTGCTAAATCCTAGAAATTTCCCATTTTACTTGGCAAATTGATGGGTACTTTTTTTTATTATATAAAATCTCAAAACTAGAGAGACATTAATAAAAAAACAATGGTTAGATAAAATAAAATAAAATAAAACTTTACTTAACCTGGACTGAGAAGAGTTCATGGCCTAATGGGATGGTAGAGACACGTTTTTGCTTGGAAAGGTAGTCTCCTTCCAATAAAACAACTGGCACACAAACATGGGTTCTTTGTCTTTTCTGTCTACCACTGAACTCTCATGTAGACTTAAGATTTAGTTGAGTTTCACTACAAACCCATCTATAGAAACTTTGTTCTGCCTAAGTTTCAAAATGTTTCTTAAGTCCACATTTCGGCTTTCTAGAGCTTTGTCAGGGGGATACTCATTCATTTCTCATTTCTGTTAAGTGGTATCATAACCTTCTTCGAACTAATGATGATTTATATATATATTAAAAAAAAGGGGGTGGGGGTTGAAATTTTAAAAAATTATGTGGAATTCTACTCTGAGTGTGAGTCTAAGGCTGTCCGCACACGGAGCAACTCAAAAGAAACTGATAACCGACTTCAATCACAAACCAGTCCGTGATGAGTCGTAACCTATGTAATTGAATGGAGCCACGCACACAGCGCAACTGGTTACAAACCCGTCAGCAACGCGTTTGTAATCAGTCGCAGGCAACTCAACGTGTCGAGTCGCTAGCAACTTCAGTCACCAGTTTCTCTTGCGTTGTGTGTGTTATTACACAATCTATATTATAGCCGCTCTTTTGGCAAGCTGCCAAATGACGTACACGAGTCACATGACTTCTGCCTAGCGATGAAATGAAATTCTAACGTTTTTCATTGTATGGAATATGTGCGCCCATATATACAGTCCATTTTTAAACGATTGATCAAAGACAATCTATTGTGACGATTTTTTAAAAGAAATTTCTGATAATTTAACTAAAAATAATGCCCGGAATAATGATGTTCTTCCTTCCATGACAGGTCGCAAACTATTGATTTTAATCACTTTTGAGTCGGCCCGTGTGCGGAGCCGCATCACTAACGAGTTTGCAACCGATAAGCAATTTCAGTCGCTAACCAGTTCAGTTTCCTTTGAATCGCTCCGTGTGCGGACGGCCTAACACATCGGTCTTTGTTTTGCTCAGAGACAGGATTGCCTCATGCACTTTTTAGGAAGTGTGATGAGTACAGAAGCATTTATGCACAGCGAAATGCTTCAAGAACTGAATTCGACAAGTACTGCAGTATGACTGTACATTGAAGTGTTTAAACTTAACTGAAACAATAAAGATGCTAATAGTTATGATTATGATAGTTATGTAGATGAGTTTAACATTTTTAACAGTTTGGAACACTTTAATTGGGAACATAACTATATGTAAATTTAATTTTTTTTTTCAAATCCTACACCCATCTTCGGCATTTCTGCCATCAGTCGACGAGCAGCCCAATACAGAGATGAAGCAGCAGAAAAGTGAGTGATAAATTTAGCCTCCATAGAGTTGTCTGTAATAAACTTTAAAACAATAGAGCAGTTCTTGAGGTGGTCACCATCCATATCACCCTGGCAGCACAGAGGGCAACAAGCTGAATCCCTGATGCCTATCCAATGTAGATGTTTTAGTAGATAATCATGTCTTGTCATACAAAAGCAAGCAACTCCAACAGACGGAGGCAAGGAACTAGAGATTTTATTACTCTTGTTGAGCAGGATTTTCCACCTCTTATCCACAGCTGTATCAGCATATAAGGATATTCTATTAACTTTCATTTTATTGTAAATAATTCTTTTAATATTTTGCAGAGGCAGAGTAGAATCAGGCTAGGCCACAAGAGAGCCGGCCTTGGCAAGTTTATCTGCCTGCTCATTTCCAAAAATATCACAATGGTTCAGAATCCATTGAAGAGCAATGCTTTCTCTGGTTTTCTTTAGATCGAAAAGCTTCATTCCACAAGAATGAACCTGGGCATTTTCATTATAGTTTAAACTGGTAAGCGACAAAAATAGCAGCTTGAGAATCAATAAATAACACAATATTATGATCAAGGCTGTCTTTTAATTTATCAATTGCATATGATATAGCCACAATCATATGGATTTGGAAGGGGGGGGGGGGGGTCAGTCGTCTTCATGTGGTGCCCCCTGTTTTCACTAAACGACTGATAACTTATCGCCTTTTAAGTAGCCCTCTCTGACGGAAGAGTAGAGAAGTTAATTTTGACTGGGTGATAAGTACAAGTTCTTGAAGGTATGTAAAAAATCTAAAATAGTGTAAGAATAAAATCTAAATACGAACCTAGAGTTTTAAGGCAATATATGGTGATTTTAAGATTCATAATATCAGCATTTTTAAGAACCTTACCTCATGCCACCAGTTGTATGAGATCGAGGTTGACGTCTCATGGCTTTAATTCTGTTCAGTTTGTCACCTTGTGTAACTGCTTCTTCAGTTTCATGATTGTTGTTGTTGTTGTTATTGTTGTCATTACTATTTGTGATTAATGCTCCATTCTGAAGAGCCTGTTATAATAATGATGGTAAAAGATATCTAACACATACTTAAACTAACATATTTCATGCTATTAAACAGATAAAAACAATATTTGAAAATAATCTACTAAAATTTATTTTGGGGTTAAATTTTTTTATTAGCTTTTAGAAGGCACTAAGAAGCTAACATCTGAGTGGAACAGGGTATCAAATATAATATCTACCCAAGTAGATTGATGTGTTCCATGGGTGGTCTTTTTAAGAAAAGTTTCTATACATTTACACATAATTGTTGTTAATCAATTTGTTTAAGTTAAACATATTTTAATAATACCATTTCAAAAACCTAAATTCTAACTGCTATATAATGGCCTTATATATATATACACTAGTAGGTAACCCGCCATTTTGACGTCATAATGGAAAAAGTATATGAAAGTTAAAAAATATCCTGAATTATCTAAAATATTGCATTTAATCCACACCTTGTAAAAGCAATCCCTTTCATTATTTTTTTATTTATTTAGTTTTTCATGCGATTGGAGTAGTAGACTGCCATCCAACCCGTCATTTTGACGTCATAATACTAAAAATGACGTCATAATGAAAAATTTATATGAAACTTAAAAATTTTTTTTACAGTTCACTAAGGGATTCATTCACATTCAAGTTTGTTGTTTACTTTCAGAATTCATCGCAAAAGTAAACAGATTTTTAAAAACTGTTAAATATACAGCTAAAAACATCCAATTTTTTTTTAGTTCTGAATGTTTTATAGAAAAATAGGCTGAACAAACGTGATTTGATGGAGAAGATATTTGTTTTTAGGTAAGAAAAAATTCTGATCCAAATCTGAAATTGAAATTAAGCCTATCCGGCGGTTTGTTTACTGAGGGCTTCAATTGGAAGATGAGTACAGCCCGGAAGTGTCATACAGAGACAACGGCTATTATATATAAGATACATACAGTTGGACCTCCATTTAACGAACCTCTATTTTGCATATTTCTCTATTTATCGAAATTTTCCTTGGAACCAAGAACATTTTGCAAATTTCTTCGTAAAATAACCTCCAAATAACGAAGTGCATTCTTGATTTAACGAACTTTTTCTTGTGATCCAATATTTTTTTCTCCAGATTTCTCAAAATATTTCTGAACGTTTCAAACTTATTCTTTCTTTTAACACATTTTATGGTGATCAATGACCTTGACAGGGTTTTACTATGTCCTTAAACTATTCTCTCGTTTTCTAGATTGTTGATCAGAGTTGTTCTGGTTATTTCGGTTCTTGTAGCAGGAAAATGTCAAAGCGAAAGTGCTTGAGCATCAAAGAAAAAAAATTTAATTCTTCATGAGGTGGATAAAGGTGTTAAGATAAAGGATATTGCTCTAAAATTTGGTATTCCTCCAAACAGATTATCAACCATAATAAAAAATCGTGATAAGATACAAGATTATGATTCATCGAATTCTTGTTCAAAACGTTTAAAAACATGTGTCTATGAAGATGTGGATGAGGCAGTTTTGAAGTGGATACACATAATGCGAGATAAAAATGTTCTGATCTCTGGGTCTTTCAAAATTGAGAAAGGCTCTTCAATTTGCGAAGGCAAACTGAAGAGCCATTAAAAGCAAATTAGAGTATTAAAATTGAAAAATCGAAGTAGTAAAATAATAAAATTGAAGACAAATTAAAGTATTTAAAGTAGGTTAAAGGGTTTTAAAAGGTCAATCTCTATTTAACGAATTTTCCATATAACGAACTTTTTTTCAGGATTTAATGACTTCGTTAAATAGAGGTCCGACTGTATATATAGATAGATATTTATTTCCCAAATGTGCCATTTATTTCATCCAGTCCTGATGATATTTCTTTATGTTCCGTCATCTATCCATCAGTGCAATTGGTCCCTTGAAAAATGATAAATCGAAATTCCACTGTATGTATGTATGTATATATGTGTATATATATATATATATACACATACAGTTGAGTCTCGATCTATCGTTTTTCAAGGGACCGACTAAACTGAACGATAAATGTGGGAAAACGATAGATGCAGGAACATGACAAAGAAATATGATAGTCGGGACTAGATGGAATAAACGATACATACGGGAAAACGGTGATTCGGAGAACGATCAATCGAGATTCCACTGTGTGTGTGTATATATATATATATATATATATATATATATATATGTATGTGGCCCAATTCAAAGCAGAATGTGCCAGAACGGCGTACCGGTACCTCTCTTTAGGAAAAAGAATTACGATAGTTAAAAACATTTATTTAATCACATAATTACTCTGTTGTTAGTGATTGGGCCTGGCCTATCATATATACCCCCACACAATCCAGAAGGTTACAGTTCCGGCACGTCTATTTCTAAAAATCGAGAACTGTATATATATATATACACACACACACAGTGGAATATCGATCTATTGTTTTTCAAGGGACCGATTGAAATGAACGATAAATGCGGGAAAACGATAGATGCAGAAACATAACAAAGCAATATGATCTTTGGGACTGAATAAAATGAACGACACACACGGAAAAACGATGGATCCGAAAACGATCGATCGAGATTCCACTATACATACATACGCACACATACACATTGTACACTATAAGAGTAAGAAAAAATATTTTAGCAAAAATTGTAATAAATGAACCATGTATTATAATATGCTGATATGCTTTGTAGATTCCATTCAGTTAATGGCAACACTCTGCCATAAGATTCAATATATTTAAGTAAATCAGATTATTTAGATTACTTGAGAAATAATAAAAATTGAACAGGTTTTACTTAGCAAATTTCTTAGTCAATTCATATTTGCTAAGATAAATAAATGTGCAGGGGTTTTTAATATTATCCTTGAGCTATCTGTAGCCTTAAATCAAAAGTGCTTTAAGGCCACAGAAAACAAAAAAATTTCAAAGAGATTTTTTGGTCTGTTCACACATTTACAAAAATGTAGTAAATAAAAAAAAAAAAAAACCAATCTACAAAAATATTTTACATAATCAGTTTCATAACAACAAACCTTTTCCTTTCTACTCCTAGTGTTATTACTGTCAGTAAGATGAGGCCTGTCATCTAAATGAACTTGCTCTACTTTGGATAAAATCTGTGAAACACCATCATCCTTCTTTTTAGTATCTTTTGTTGATCTTGTCTGAATGCGAGGAGCTGTATAATTATTATTCTTGCAATTAGCTTTCTCAGCTCTGAAGATATTACCTTGATAACACAATAAACCTTGTTTTCTATAACAAAATTAATTTGGTGTCAATGTGAAAAATTCACATAATTTAAAATGTCAATCATTATGAATTCATGACAAATGTGAATAAAAAGTATATTCCTATGCTAAAGAATAAATGTAAAGATGTACACTATACATTGCCCAATGAGTTATACATGTCAATTAAGTATATACATATATTCATAATAATTCAATTCAATAAATAGATATAGTTACTAATGCATGATATTCAAAATAGATTTTTAAACTCAGTGTTTTAAAACATGGCAGTTTTTTTTTAAAAATCCTTTATTACATAAATGATTAAATTGATGAATAAATAACAATATTTCCAAAACTAACTTTATACCTCTCACAAATTTTACATTAAACAATGATTCAGTATATATATATATATATATATAGGAGGCAGTGAAAGGCAAAGTGGTGTAAGTGAATAAGTCAAGTCCAAAGCATTTTACTGCAAAAACTACAAAAAATTCCACTATAAATTGAACAAATTATAATTCATAATAATCATTATAATATTGCAAATAATAATTATTTGCAATTCCCTATAAATTGAACATGGAGATTCCATTTTTGCCCTCAAATAAAAAAAGTTGAAAATGTGACTTACACCACTTTGCCTTTCACCACCTCATATATATATATATATACAGTCGAACCTCCATATATCGAAGTAACAAATTGCAGGAAAAAAATTCGATATATAGAATTGAGCTTAGCTTTATCATAAATCTCCTAAAAAAAATTAAAGCTAATTTTCGTATACGAAACTCCATTTCTAATTTATATGCGAATCCCATTAAATGAAAGTCAATAACTAAAAAATGAATTAATATGAAAGATTTATTGAGAACTACATATCTTTTAAAAAAAAACAATAATGCAGACAGTGGTTACAATGATCACAGTTACATTCTTAAAAAAAAAAACAAACTACGAATATCTTGCTGAACAACCAGTTTTGCGGAAAGTTCAAAGAAATGTTCGTATTTATTCAGTCCACTAAAAACTTCATAAGGGACAATTTCCGCGAATTGAAGTACACGACGTATTGTTTCAAATGCCAAAAATTGGGAGATTTTATTCTAAGTGGAATAAAATGTCCCAGTTTGTCTTGAAAAAAATTTTGATATATAGAGATTTTTTCGATATATAGAAGTTCGCTATATGGAGGTTTGACTGTATATATATATATATATATATATATATATATAAAACATTACGACAACACATACCCTGAAATCCTCAGTACATTCTTACAAAACTTTTTTATTAAAAGAAAAGATATTAAAAAATAAACTCACGCTTCGAGCCAGTGTTGTTGGTGGCCAATTATTGAGCCAGGTCGACATATTCTTACCCAAGCAATAGCTTCACCAGCAGTGAAATGATGGTGTTTCATTATATAACAAGCAATGAGGGTTCCAGTTCGACCCAAACCAGCTATAAAAACAATTCATTGACTCATCCAATTTTACAGACTGTGGAAGAATAACAGAAATACATAAAGAAATTAACAACAATTATATTTTATACTGTTTAAGTTTTCTTGCCACCTTTAGATTTCAATTTAGGAAAAGTTCCATTAGAATAAAATCATAAATCTAAATTATGATATACTGTGTTTTTTACTCTATTTTACACATGAAATTCCCAATGAATTTTCTCAGGTTTATTTAACTCTTGCACTATGAACTACACATTAGTATACATAATTATAAGTAAGTTTGATGCATAATTTGTAATGCATTTTCTACCATATCAAAGAATAAAATTACAGAGTTAAACGTGTTAAAATCAAAATTCCTATGGATTATGCTGCTACAAATAATATTCTCAAAATTCTGATATTGTTAATAACTTTTGAGACCAGATTAAAGTGTATTTACAACAGACAGAAAAATGTTCTATTGAGAAATAAGTTTAAATATTTCTCAATAACAAATTAAAAAAAAACTTTAAAGATAAAATTGTTGTAAATATTAAAAAGTAAGTACCTTTACAGTGCACTGCAATGGCCCCTCTGGCATTTTCTGAGATTTCTAAAAATTCTTCCATTATTTTATCACTTGGTGTGCTTCCATCAACAAAAAATAAATCTCTGTGATCAAAGCCATGATTAGAAAATCTATGAGCATCATACACTTTCTTGTTCAAACGAATTATGGTTGTAACGTTATGTCTTCGGAAGTACGGAAAATATGATTCGGGAGAATGCAAAGGATAACCTAAAAATAGATAATAGTCATATTTAATCTTTCTATATGAATAAAACAAAAACTTTGTGTGTCAGGGAACAATTCCGAGTAGACCCTTTCCGGTATGAGGCATCCGTTATGAAATTCGGCCATGTTTGAAAATGTCGAAATCGATGCATTTTTTTCCCCATGAAAGTACATAAATGTTACATATTTGGAAAGAGCTTTAAAAACTGAACTGATAATATTTTCCGCATACACTTATTCTGTTACTTTAATAGTTTTAGAGATATTTCAATTCTAAATACATACTACACCAATACAAAATGTAACCGCCATGTTTTAAAAGTTAAAAATCAATCTTTTTTTTTTTTTTTTTTTTTTTTTTTTTTTTGAAAAAAGTACATAAATTTTACATATTTAGAGAGAGCTTTAAAAGCTGATATTTTTTTCTGCATACACTTATTCTGTTACTTTAATAGTTTCAGAGATATTTCAATTCTAAACACATACTCCACCGAACAAAACATAACCGCCATGTTTTACGATGTAAACACAGTGCGATTCTCACTAAAAAATGAATAACTGAAAAAGAAATGTTTCATTGTGTATCTAATTTTTAATTATTTTTCATACTTTTAATTCAAACTTTTTAATCATAAATAGATCATTTGAAGATTTACTGACTTTGGGGGGATTTTTTGGCAATTAAATTCAAGTGAACTGTGATTTGATAGCTGGGCGAAGCCCGGCTAGTACACAATAAATTACATAAATAAAAATTGCAATTCCATAATTCATAAAAAACATATGGGTGTATTACATGGCTCAATTTCAATGCAAAAGAGAAATAAGTTAAAGGTACTTAAATCAGATTTTTATTAATCCAGAAGATTATGTATATTTGAAGAAATCAAAAAGTAAAAACCAATTAAAAAATTACATGGTAAATTAGGATGAATAGAAGCTGATTCATTTCAAGACATTCACAGAGGCGTATAGGTTGTTTGAACAGCCATCACTCTATCAATTATCTAGCTGACACCATGGTCAAATTAACATGGGCACATCTCAACAGAATTAAGTCTATTGTAACACAGGGAGATTTCTTCAGGCAGATGGAGTTAAACTTAATGAAACTCATCATGGATGTTTCCTAAATTTCAGAGTGCAAACAACATAACAGACAGAAACCACTGAATTTTAACAGGTTTAGTACATTCCTGTGGCAAGTGTCCATGGTTATTTGATCCAGGGAATACACTGATAGTAGAGTGGTGGCTGAGAGTGTTTGAACTAACCATATGCCATTGCAAATGAGTAGCATTGCATCAACTTTTTTTCCAATTGCAGTTACTACATAACTTTCAAATTCTGTTTAATTTTTTAATCATGCTAGAAAAAACAAACACATGTATACAAAAAAAAGTCATAAAGATTTCAAAAAAAGTCTTGTTTTTTTCCCTCCAGTGACAGCTAATGTACTGAGATTTTATGCTGTAAATTTTAGAACTTGGAAAAATTTGGAATCTTCTGGAATTTCAGTAAAATTCAGGAATTAACTGGCCTTTTTAAACTTTACAATAATATAATATGCTAAATTACAACAATTCATTAGAGAAAAGAACAGAACTATTTCAAACAATCAGTACAGATTCATGTAAACAATATACCATACACATTTTTTCTGACAGGCTGTTTTTTTTTTTTTTTTTTTTTTTTTTTTTGGGGGGGGGGGGGAGTAACAAACAGTAAGTTTTAATGTCCATTATTAGACATACCTATGCTTGATTTTTACTAAAAAAATTCAGAAGCTTTTAGTTTTTTTTTCTGACTTCTAAAAATCTCTAAAAGCCAATAAAAGCAATCTCTAAAAGCAATCTCTTTTTTTTCTTTTTTTAAAAATGAATATCAGATTTCCTAATTCCTACGTGAACTTGCTAAAACCTAATTTAAAAAAATGTGCACAAAAATCCAAAATTTATAAATTATTTATCAAAGACTCTGTAACAAAATACAGTTATAATATCTTACAAATATTTTTAATGTGTGACATGACAGAAATACAATAGAAAAACCAAGCACAGGCAGAACATCACAACTGCAAAGTAAAAACCGAAATTCTAAGCCTTGTTATTTCTTACTTTTAACAATGAGAACTTATCATTCATAGGCTGATAGAATAGATACAATTTTCAGATAAAAATTTCAATATCATAAATAATTTTTAATGCAAAATAAATATTTCTCTTAAAGCACACATTTTTCTTTTTTCAAAAATAAATCTTACCATTTTCACTTTTACTCTTTGAATGTGGGCCACAAAAAGCTAAAAACTTATTCGGGACAATCCAGTTGAGATCTCCATTTTCAACTTTCTAAAAAATTTATTTTAGTACAAATGATGAGTTTTATAAATTTTTCCTAATACAAGACAACAGAAATTTAAAATGAAATATGAAATTTGTGAAAATCCATGAAAACACTAGATTTTTAACAAAGGTATACAAAAACAAAATTTCCAATCAATACTTTATGATAAATTCAATATGAGTATTCAATATGAGAAATTAAAGTGTGTAATACTTTAACTCAACTAATATCCCACACATTCATCTCTATATATAAAACAGTTCCGTAACTGACTCATTCATTCACTGACTGACATACAACGCACAGACTAAACCGCTGGACCTAAAGGGCTGAAATTTTGCATGGCGATTCTTCTAATAGTGTAGGGGTGCACTAAGAAAGATTTTTCAAAAATTCTTCTTAGATTTTTTTAAATTAAATTTTTAAGCTGTTTTTTAAACTTTTTTTACGTTTGCATTTAAAATAATACATTGAGGGTTATAAAATTTATATCACGAGAAAGATCATAAAAATTCCTTCAAAATGAAATTTTTTTCGAATTTTCACCTCCATTTCCTGATTTTTGGTGAATTTTTAAAGATTAATTTTTAGAATTTAATTTATTAAATGCTGATCACGTGATTTCTTTTTCTGGTACTTTCAATAAATTTATCCTCACGTGCGTAACAACTAAATAGACAAAAAAATATTTTTTTCTCTTTCTAATGCAGCAGACAATTGGATATTATCCAAAAAAAATGCATATCCCTTACGATTTTTTTATAAATATATATAGATAGATAGATATATTTTACATCAATTGTATACATTGATCATCACATTTATTATAAATATATATATTTATTTTTTGGAATAAATTGCATACGTTGACCGTTGTATTTAATTTGAATGTACTCCGTAGCGAAGTGCGGGTTTTCAGCTAGTTAATGCATATAATTATAGGTTAAATACATACATTAGAATATATTTTTGCACAATCAAGTATACATGATTACAAAACTTACATCGATGTGCATGTACACTACATTAGAAACATAGTCAAAGTAACAGGCATCCAAAGAAAATGCTTAAAATGAACCACATCAAACTGTGGAATGAAATTCTACACTTCATTACTACACATCTAGTGCCCCCTTGGCCTTGCAAATGAAGGCAAGTGCATCAAAAATAGTTACATTTACCATCCTCATACAAGTGCAATTATCCACACCAAATTTCTTAGAGAGGTTTTGGCAGTTTCCAAACATCAATCAATAAGAGAAGTATTTTAACTTGTCTAAACAGTGGCAGATATATCAAAATAAAATTAATGGAATTTTAATGTTCACAATGGGTAAATCAAAGTACTTTCAAGTTCTATGCTTCTTTTAATCCTGAAGCTTAAGATTGGCTAAAATAACAGCACGAAAAGCATAGTTCAAAGTCTGATTAGTAAGCTGCTGGCCAATAATGAAAATTTATAAAAGTAGATGTAGAATGTTTAAATATTTACATATTTTTACATCACTAGGTGAAAGAATTCTGCTGCACAAAAACTTGGAATGTTTCTCCCTAGGATTCCCCAACTTTGATCAGAGTTTGTATAGCTTTCCTAGGAATTTCATATGTTGAATAGTGCTGAAATGCCACTATTATCTTTCTTTTTAATCACCTTGATTTACCAACGTTCTTGTCAGTATAACTGCTAATGTAATGCAAAACAACCATTCTGTAATCAATTCAATGATTCCTTTTAAATTAATATGGCAATTAAAAATATACATTTGTTCTTCAAAGTAGATAATTTATTGAAATTAAACCTCTAAGCACAGAGTATTAACTAATGTGAGCTTAAAAACACATTAATTATATGTGAGTCTGGAGACATCAATACAAATAAGAATTTTAAATAAAACTACCATCCATATAAGCTATCTGTGCTTAAACATACCTCGTAATGCTCATATTCTTCAACATCAAAAGAATCGAAGTCTAAAAACTTATTTTCTAAAGCCTAAAAATAAATTATCATAAAATGATTTCTCAATAAATCATACAAAAAGGAATCATAAATTATAAAATTATTGATAAATTTAATCGAAATAATTCAACATTACCTTGCTTACAGCATGTAGACAGTCTGATAATGTTAAATTGTAAGTGCATTGGCTAAAGGAAGCATCTCTATAAATGAAAAAAAATATACTAAATATGTGGGAAAAAAAATCAACATATGAGGAGGTGAAAGGCAAAGTGGTATAAGTCAATAAGTCAAGTGATGTAAGTCCGAAGCGTTTTACTGCAAAAACTACAAAGGATTCCACTATAAATTGAACAAATTATAATTCATAATAATTATTATAATATTGCAAATAATAATTATTTGCAATTCCAAAATAAATTGAACATGGATATTACATTTTTGCCCTCAAATTAAAAAAATTGAAAATGTGACTTACACTACTTTGCCTTTCACTGCCTTATATGAAAACAGATCAGACAAAATTTGACCAAAGACTAATTTTGACCTGTTTAGCAGTAACTGGCTTAGAACTTTAAAAGGAGAATTAGAAACAGTTCAAACTTTTACCTTAAATTAAAATTTTAAAACAATTATATTTAAAATACAATAGCTTTAAATTAAATTTAAAAATGAACATTATTTCTATTAAATTCATTACTATTATTTGTAATACATATTAACTGTATAATTAATTAATCGCATTTTAAGAGTGTATATCGGGTCAAATGTGGTTTGAATTATATTAAATATGAAGTAATGAAGGTCTGACACTCCCAGATACTTGGTTTAAATTATATTAATTATAAAGTAATGTCATATATGTTAAGAAAGAAAATAGTTACATGTAGGAGTTAACCCATTTAAGACTGGCGTTGTGAAAATGCAACATTAATTTCTGTATTTTTTAAATGCATGTTCTAAGTTTTGTACGTCTGAAGTAACATTTTTATTTTATTCTCTATACTTTAATTGTTCATAATAAATTTTTTGTTTCCACATTTGCCCACTTTTAGTACTTGCAATAAATTGGTTTTTTTTTTTTGGTGTTTTGAAAGGGAAAAAAATGACTAATTTCGAATAATAACTGTAGATAGCAGCACATGTTAAATTTCCGATTTGATGCTTGTTCTGAGTTTACTAGAGACTAAAGAACAAAATGGCTTCAACAGATAAGGCATAATTTTTGTTTTTATGTTTCTCAATTCATATTTTTAAAAAGTTGCGAAAATGCAACATCAGTCCAATGTGTATTACTTAATTCCAATGTGTATTATTAGTGCTGCCGAGTTTTTTTATGCAGTAAATTGGTATTGTTTGCATTTCAGATAAGTTTGTCTCTAGAAAAAAAGCGCTTTTTGACATTGGAAGAGGTATTGGAGTATTTTCATGAGCTCGATGATGATAATTTTTCAGAATCATCCTCAACAGAAGATAATGATGAACCATAATTCATCATTATCCCTCCAGATCCAGATGATTTGACGGATGAAGAAGCTATTGATGATGATATTTTATGTGAAAATTTCGAAAGACCTAAAGACATTGCAGGTGAAATCGACATTTTTTTCTAATAAAGGTAAAAGTAAGCAATATAGTAAGAAAAAGGAGCATATTGTATGGGAAAAATGGAGACTCTACATCAGAGGTGTCAAACTCGCGGCCCACGACGAACATTTTTGCAGCCCGGTCAATATATTGGCACACAATAATACATAATAAAATAACCGACACAGAATTATAATAAGATAGGAAGAATTCGCTAAATGTTTTTTTAATGATACTCTTTTTTGCTATTATTAAACAAAATGCATATTTATGTTGAATGTACTGTAATTAGGTAAATAAACATATGTTTCTAATTATATTGATTTTTTTTTTGCAGCCTACCTATAGTTAAACCTTGTTTGTTTGGCCCAAGGTAGCCTTTGAGTTTGACACCCCTGCTCTACATGGATGTAATGAATTCTAAAGTAAGTTTATTAGAGTTTAAGAGATCTATATCTTTGAGAGAGCCATATCTTTGATAAAAAGGCTTGAAGAAATGCAGATGAATTGTATTTTACCTGAAACTTCACATATTGGAAGACCATCTTCAATTTAAAATCTAATTCTCAACGAAACTCGGAAAGATCATATGGGCCATATTATTACTAAAAATAGTGAAAATAAACAAAAAAGGATGTAAACAATGCAAAAGTCAAACAATTACTGTATGTAATAAGTGTAATGTACCTCTTAATGCGAAACGTTTCAAAGACTTGTGAAATGTTGAATGACTTGTGAAAGAAAATTTTCAAAATTTTTTTTTATATCATTTTGGACTGATGTTGCGAAAACGCAACATTTAGTAACTCTCGCAAAAATAAATTTAATTTTATGGAAACAACTTATTTGTGTAATTAATGTTCTAAGAAGTGTTAAAAAACTGTTTGGTGCATTTCCAATAAAGAAAACATGGAACGGTCTTAAATGGGTTAACATTGTAAGGTGGTGGCGAGATACTGGTGGATTTGGTTGGCAAAATGTGCATAAAATCTAAAAGTAATTAGGTATCTGAAGTTTGAAAATTTTAATCCTGCCTAGCAACAAGAATCGTGTATTCCCTTGAATATTCTTCTCTCCTCGTAGGCATAGCTTAAGTAACCCAATCCTTCCCTTTTTGCCATTTTCTTTCAGTGTTTGCAGCTGCATCCAGGATGGGGCCGAGGTGCATCAAGAATCAAAAACACAGGCCATCAGAATTTCTGATCGGAAAGCCAGACATCCACTGGATGTTGGGGAGGCAGGCGGAGTGATACCAAAAGACCTAGGATGCCAGGTATGGCGTGAAAAGTTTTCTTCCCCTTAAAGACTCTTGTTTGGCATCTTTTAACATCAGAAAAAATTCAGGTGAAGGAAGAAGAAACTACAGAGTAACTTTTCCAGCAGTTTAAAACATTTCCAAGGCTATCAGATCAGGAGTGCCCTGGAACTATTTATTCTCTCGGTACCAGTCCGTGGAGGTGCACAGATTAGGTGCCACGTGAGGAGTTCCTCTCCTGAGGGAGAGAGTGAGAGAGCTTGACACATTTTTTTGAGCGTTCGTCGTCCATGCTACCAGTCGCCTGCTGCCTCCTTCCGCCTCATCGTTACCTGATGGAGAAGCTCTTGCCATACTCACAGGCCTTGATGTGGAAGCCCCATTGAGATTATGAAGATATACTTTGCTACACCAAAGTTTACGTGATAAGAAGCTCCATAATTAAAAAAAAATTTTATGTTTCACCAACCACCACATTTGAGTACTTATTATGTTGAGTGCATATATTTACGAGTTACTCCCTTTGTTCAGAGTTAGAGAGCAGGTGTGTTATAATATTGTTTGAAATATAAAAATGATTTAAGAGTTACTCCCTTCTTTTTGTAATGTGTTAGGGAGCAGATGTATTATTATGTTAATTTATAGATATAAAATAAATACAGTTATTGCCTCTAACCTTGTGTTTTGACATTTTTGAGTAAGTCTTCTTATTTTTTGGTGGGCCATGTTAATATTTATTTTTAGGTAAAGAATTTTAAAAAAAGGTAATGTAGAATGAACTTAATAACTAATGGATTTATCCACTATACAGTCAGGTCTTGTTCTCTTAAATTATAAGATTAGGAATTTAACAGGTCAGATTTAAATAATTTAAATTGTGGCAAATGAAGTAAAGCCATGTTCAGAGGTAGAGTAAATTCTAATGTAAATATCAGGTCTTTAGGAGACTTAGGTCCTCATGGTGAATAGTTAACTAATTCTTTAGGCAATTCCGTAAAGGAATTCAAGTTAAATAAAAAAGAAACACAATAAAATGGTGCCGTAACAAAACTATAATAAAATTAGTGCCGCAACAATACACAATAGAAATACACTAATTTCATAATTTTAAAAATGGTTTGGTTTGGAGTGATACGGTCAACTTTTTGCTACCCAAGGACTAATTAGACCGGGACCTATAGTTTAAAGTCAATTCCAAATGGCTACAAACATCTATACCAGAGGTGGGGAAACTTTTTACCATTAGAGGCCACATGTAAATTAGGTAGTAATAAAGGAGGCCGCATAAGTTGATGAACCAATAAATGCGACTTTTATGAAATTATTATAGTTAGATATAGCTTTAAAAATTTGGTGCATTATATAGAAAAATAACAAAAATATTAAGTCCTTATTTATTTATTATTTAACATAAAGAGTTACAATATAAAATATTTTTGTATTCACATAAGGATAAAAACTTGCTATAACATTAATTATTATTATTTGTTTTTGCAGAAAAAATAATACGTTTTAACGTACATGGAATCAGTCACAACAATAATAGTAAGAAAATAGTTTTTGTGTAGAGATCATATAACATGTCTGGTAGTATTGCTAAGAAACTCTGAGCATTAAATTACATATAAAGTGTAGTTAAAGTATCACACAATCAAGGTAAACGAAGCTCATTTGGATAAATATACAATTCTAGCGACTTTAGACAACAATTTCAAAATGTCAACTTTATTTTGGCCAACACTACATACATTCATGCTGTTCTTACAAGTGCTTTAATACAAGTGGTAGCTTTTATGAAGGCCTCACATTCCCCACCTCGGATCTATACCAACAGTGAGACTTGGACCCACAGGATCTGAACCACCCTAGCCATTCAGCCATCACCTGGCTCAATTTCAGAAATGATGGACAATGTAATTTTAAATTAAAACTAATATAATTTTTTAAAACTAATATAATTTTTTAAACCAAATAGAAATGCTTTTAAAAACACCTTATATATATATATATATATATATATATATATATATATATATATATATATATATAAAATCAATAAACTGTACTTATTATAATTTCATTAATAATTTTAAAAAATCAAATATCTAATTTGGATATATGAATATGTGAATGAAGAGAACTTACCTAAATGATATAAACAAAGGACTATTGCTGCTAACTAATGGACGATATGCTTCAACTGCAGTTTTTTTTAGGTAAATTATCTATAATCAAAATTACAGAATATGAAGTTTCAATTCTCAACAGTATATGATGAGTAACCTGCTGCACTACATACATATCTAAATATTTAAAATACAATTATTGCACCGCTGCTATAAGAGTGTTACATCTCAAAATAGCCATATTTTCAGGAAGAGCTGTTTAATTTCTTCTTTAGCTCTTCCTGAAAATATGGCTATTTTGAGATGTAACACTCTTCTAGCACAGGACCTCTGCTAGATATTTTCATGATTTTCAGGTACAGATAACCCTCCTATAACATGGTAGATTGGTTCCTGGAAAATGCTGTGTTGTGTGAAACCGTGTTATATGAGACCCAGAGACAGTTTGAAAAAGGGGGGTTACATTCTGAAAACTTATTAAAAACAAAATTTTTTTTTTTTAAATTCCATATAAGCAACTTAATTGTAATTAAAAATATAAATGTATGTATAACACAAAACGAAAAGAAACAAAAACATATTATTTTCATTTAATGTGACCTTAATTTAATAAATTTCTTCCTCATCACTACTCAGTACAATCAAACGAGAACGTTTTTTCGATTGAACGATATCACCTTCACTTTCAGAACCTTTTTCTCCATTTAGACTTTTTGCCCCTTCTATCCTCTTTAAAAAAATCTGTAATTTTGATTTATTTGCTGGTTCTTACAAGGTCATTGTAGACAAACAATTTTGAAGCTCCCTTTTGAAATTTCGGCTTCTTTCAGCGGAAGGGTCTGCATTCAGGAAAAATGATTCAAGATTTTCAACTAAGCTTAGGCCTTCTTGCAATTTTATAGAGTTATAAATGAATAAATTATAATTTGTTTACAGATTTTCATGTAAAGCCACTATAGTTCATTATTCCTTCCCGTGATTATTTTAAGGTAATTTAGTTTTTAAATGTGTTAAACAAAAATCATGTTATCTAGTGCTATAGAAGTACAGTGTTGTACAAAGGTTTTCACAATTTTTTTATCGTTTTAGAGCGAAACCATGTTACAGGTTGCAGTGTTATACGAGGGTTCCCGCAATTTATCTTATCGTGTTAGAGCGAAACCGCACTGTAAGATGCCGTGCTGTAGGAGGGCTACCTGCATATATTTTCAGGAACAGCTAAAAAAGAAATGAAATGGTTCTTCCTGAAAATATGGCTATTTTGAGATGTAACACTCTTCTAGCAGAGGTGCATTATAATACATATTAATTTATAAAGAATAAAATTCTAAATATCCTATCATACAATTTATAGATGATAAAGCTTAAAAGAAATGTATTTTACAATGGAATACCGATTTATGAAAAAATATTTTTCATTGCTATAATCCTAGAATTATGAGATTTTAAGGTAATGTAGCCTATATGGATTTACAAAAAACATATTTGCAAGGATTTAGCATATATTACCATGTGGTGGAATTTAAAAGTAATTCATTGAGTCAAAGATTTTTTTCCTATAAATACAATATTTTTCTCAGAAAATAAGTAGTTTTTTAAATAACTCATAATACAGTGATACTTTGATGATTCTAAGAAAATACACAAGGATAATTAAAACTGCAAGAAATTTACTACTGTCAGAATTGTACAAAATATTTTAATTTTGACAATGCAAAAGAAATTTGTTGAAAACAGCCTTTTCACTTAAAAATAAAATATATTTTTCAGCATAAGAAATAAATGTATGAATACAATACAAAATAAGATTGATTTATTAATTTATTGCTGTTTCAGACTTCAAATATGTGTGATAGACATTAAAACATTATCCTTTCAAAATCAGGATAAAGGTTTAAAAAATTCTTAAAACATAAATTTTTTAAAATTTTTTTTTATCAATAAACCTATAGCAAGGGATTTAATTACATTATTATTAACAATTAACCTAAACAAAAAATTTGGGAATTACTTATGGAACTAAGTTTGTTTAGTAGCATTCCTATCATTGTACAATGTATAAAACTATTGAAAACTTGAGCATGAAAAATATAAATAAACAAATAAATAAATAAGTTAATTAAAAAAATTGTAGTAACATAGGATCTAAATATCTTATCTACTGATACAGGAAAGAATAATTATTACTGGTATCAAATAAAATTGACAAAAATGTTTTATTGCAAATTTATTTTTTGACATGTGCTTCCAGACCAAATTATTTAAAAACATGCTAAAAAATAAAATATTTATACAAATCCTAAAAGTATGAACTTAAATAATGCTCATGCAGTTTGGATAAATATCTTTTACCTATTGCCTAAAAATATAAAATACAGACAGAAAATAATTACAGCGTAAGATCCAATTAGGAAAGCAGCATTAACTCTTTTCTTTGCATCTTGGGTTGTATAATGTACAATCTTCTTCTTGGATAACGAAAAAGACTAGAAAGGAGATAAAGGAAAAGCTATAAAATTAGAATACTTAAAACACTACACTTATAGTCATTTTTGCAAGTATCACTATGGAAGGATTTATACCAGGTATACTCAAACTATGGCCCACCAAGCTTTTATGTGCGGCCGAAAAACTTCAAACTCATTATCAGATACTTCTGTAAACATCTGACAATCTAGGTTTGTAAAAACTGTAATAAAAGCTAGGCAAGATGTATTAACATTTCATGGGAAAATTATATGACAATTTTCAAATTATTTAGGTGCCTTAACTAAGGAATTTAAGAACAGATTCCAGGATTTACAAAGTATTAATATTTGTCTGGTGCTTGTAGAAAATTCCTCAAACTTAGAAACAGCAATTATTATACAACTATCTTCAATCGGATCAGTTATGCAAAGCAATTTGATGAATTTATTGTGTTAAAGGACAATACAAATCTGAAAGTTATTTTTAAAGAAAAGAAAGAGAAAGAGGTCCTGGAAAAGAGTACTCAGAATTTTGGAAATTACTACCTGAAAAACAAATGACTGTACAAATTACGTGCCTACTTGCTGCTCATGTTGTTTGCATCAACTTATCTCTGTGAATCACCCAATTTGAAAATGAAATATGCGAAGAGAGTATCAAGAAATTGGCTCACTGATTCTCACCTTGATGACATATTGAGAGAATCATATAGCAATTATAAACCTGATTTGTCTAAAATAGTCAAAAGTTTGTTTAGCATAAAAAAAAAAATCACACTAATTTGTAAATAAATGCATTTAGATTTTGAATTTTATTTTTTACATTATTATATTATGAGGTATAATGTATTATGTTACAACCTGCTTAATGTAGTAAACATATAAATGTCATCCACCCCCCCCCCCACCCTCCAAAAAAGAGTTCAGTATGACTGATTTATATCACTTAAAAATGTAATGCTTAAGAAATGACTAAAATTTAACAATTATGATAGAAATAATATGCCTGCATTTTTTAGTAAAAAAATAATAATTAATTACAGAAGAAAATAATTTTTACTTGCTTGTAGAGCTAAGTATGAAGCATATCCATGCTACATATTTAGTTACCTATGAATAAAATCTTGATTTAAAAAAATCATATATAGATAAATATACAAAACGACTAGATATTTTTCTCTATTTACAAAGAATGCATAATCTAACTGATTTGACAGCAAAAGCATGTAATTCTAGAATATTTTCTAATAGAGAGTTTCACCTTTATAACAAGCCTTGCAACCTCATACAGTTAATTTATTTATAAAATCAACCGTATTAAGACTGATATAATAAATGAGAGAAGCCTCTAAAGAAAATAGCCATGAGCTACATACTTGGTGAAAAATATACTTCAGTTCAAAACATATAAATCAGGGGTCGGCAACGTGGTTCTCGCGGGCACCAAGGTGCCCACCGTTAAAATTTTTAAATTTTTTATATATTTGAACAACAAACGCTCGTACTTGCAATGAATAATTTTAGCAAAAAAAATTTTAAATCGCAAAACCGTAAAAATAAAAAACTGAGCAGCCTGATCTCTCGACAGCGTCGTTTCATGATAAGTATGATAAATGCATTAAAAGATAAATTGTCGCTCTGGAAATCGCATGTGGAGAAAGATAATTTATCAGATTTTCCAAATTTAAAATTAGAAAATTATTGCGATGGAAATGCTACCACATATTGGTTTGTCAAACATTTTGATTCCTTATTGTAAGAATTTAATACCAAGAATTTATGCTTGTGAATCTTTGTTTTCTAATATGAAACACTTAAAATCAAAGTGCCGATCAAGCCCCATTGACACTTATTTGGACCAATGCCTGAGAACAGGGAATTCAATTTATGTGCCACTAACGAATTGGCCGCAGATTTACAATGTCAAATATTGCATTATCAATTTTAAGATTATTTTGTTTAAATTAAAATTTGAATTTATGTATTAAAAATTTATATCACATTAATATTTTCATGTTTAAATATTAACTCCCACCCTTCCTCCTCTTCACCCAGTGGTGCCCGCCGAACTCCCGCATTTCTGAAATATGCCCTCCTAATTAAAAAGGTTGCCGACCCCTGATATAGATGAATCCTTTTAGAAAGAGGTCAATTATTATACAAAAAAGGAAGTTTACAAATTACTGATAAAATATTTCATTAAAAAAATCTGATAAAAAAAATATTTAGAAATATTTTATACAAGTCATCTTACTTTTAATTTCTTATTTAATTTGCAGCAATATCTATACAACTTTGCAAGATTCAATGGTCCAAAGTCTGAATAAAAACTAAAAGAAAAGAAAAGATCATTTTTCAAAATGAGAATAAAGTAAAATGTAAAACCAGATTTACACAATCTTTGTTCTATCATTACAATGCATTTATAGGAATAGTACTTGACACACAGAAAACATCTGAGGAAATGGCAAAGAAAAAATAAACAAATAAAATAAAATAAGGACAAATCTACTATTTAAACCTAAAGGTATAAAAGATTACTGAAAGTAACAAATTGAATTACAAAAATGCACACACATTTTATACTTGAATAATAATAAAAAAAAAACTTATTAAAAATTAGAATATTGAACACAGAAATCCATTATGAAAAACTAAAACTAAACTCATGGTGCAACAGTCCGCTGTGGACCAAGGCTGGCGGTTCTCATCTCCGCTTTCTTAGCCATGGGCTTGGGGTGCTATACAGCATATGCCTCAGTCAGGTGGTAACCTGACGTGGGACCCCCAGAGTTTAGATCCCAAGCATGCTTGGTCCTCATTTTATCAACCCACTCAAGGGATGAAAGGCTGAGTCAACCTTGCCCAGTTGCAAGATCGAACCTTGGACCTGTGGTGTGGCAGCTTGATACTTTTAACCACACCACCACCAGGAGTCTTATTATGAAACAAAACAAGAAGTATATATTTTATTGGTAAAACATAGCATACGATAAAATCTTTCTGAGAGGGCAATTAAAAAATCTTGAAAATTTTAACTGAATTTAAAAAACACTGCAAATAACTTATCACTCTCACAGTTTTTATAGATCATATTGAGCTCTATAGAACCATTCTTTCTTACAATTTTTTTTCTTTTACTTTGTAACTACATTAAATATTATTTTAAGGCCTAGAAACAATGGTAATTTGTGAGACAGTTTAATCAATATAAACGGCATAAGTTACACAAACTGGATAATGTAAGTAATATGAACTATAAAAAAAGAGTATAGAGCATGGTGTTTTCCAAACAGCGATTAGAAAAAACTGTTACATTTCAGAAAAATGCTTAACCATAAGAGCATTAGGGAAATCATTCTGTAAGGCATATTTTTTAATTTAATCAGTATTTATATCTGACTAGTAATTAGACTTTTACCATTGACCATTAATGATAAGCTAAAGAATGACAATATTTTTAGTAATATGGCTATATATGAAAATTCTGTCTTTTGGTAATTTTGAATAATAATGGCAAACCTGAAAAATTTGTGGAGGAACTAATATCATTTTTAAAATTATCATTCTGATTCACTTTATATCATCATATCAGATAGTTCAAACAAAAATTTCAATAAATTACCGTGATGGGTTCTGCTAATACAAATTGGAGCAAAAAAAAACTTAAATTATTGATTATAGACAAAGAAATTAAAAATACTTAAAGGTCATAAAAACACTGCCAGCACTGAGAATTTAAAACAAATGCAATAGCATGATAACATGAAGAAATCTTCATCGGTTAGATAAAAATTAGATTTTATTTAAAAGTTCATAAAATTCTCATATTTTAAAAAGCAAAATTATCAATACAAACTAGAAAAAGAGAAATGCAGTTATATTATTTTAAACTACATTTGCAGTATATATTTAGCCAATATATTATATACTGATTAAAATACTATTGTTTATAGAGAAAAACTCTAGTAAAAAATTATATTTTTAAATTTCTTGTCAATTTATAAATTTTACCTTACGTTAAATTTATTTTTGCAGTCCAGTATACATAACAATGAGTTATAGGCATTTCATCTCAATAGAGAATAATTTTTTCCCCTTTTAAAACCCATTCCAAAAGTTCTGAAATTTTCATTTAAAATTAGAATATAAAAGAGTCTTAAGTTATTTAAGAAGAGTCTCTATTTGATGATATAATTAAAATAAATATATTTATATATGTTATGTTAATAAATAAATATATTTATTATGTTTTTCTGTATGTGTCGTTCATTTTATCCAGTCCCACAGATCATATTGCTTTGTTATATTACCGCATCTATCGTTCATTTCAATCAGTCCCTTGAAAAACGATAGATCGAGATTCCACTGTATGTATGTATGTATATATATATATATATATATTTAAATACAGAGCAAGAAGTAATTTTGATAGAAACATATATATATATATATATATATATATATATATATATATATATATATATATGAAACAAATTTTAATCCTTTTAAACACCCCTAACATGCTTTTTCCAAATTCCTTTATCTTTGTGCAACAGAATACCGTTCCCTTAACTTTGGATTGCGACCTATAATCGACCAACATAAATTTATCTTTTCCCCTAAAGCGGCTGCACGTGCGAAAGCATTATATAACGGGCATCGCGAGCCATCACCTCATATGACGCGACTTAATCACGTGTCAGTTTTTAACCAATTAAAGTTCAGCCCGCCTGAAAAACTCGCGCTTTTCTCAATAATTCCGTAGCTTTTGGGTGCCTGCTCTCAACCAGGAAACATGTAGAGCTGTCCGTGAGTATTTTACAGCGGTCCTGCCGCTGGTCGGGGTGCCGTACCCGACTAGCCGTGATGTGTTTTGACGTTAAGTTTGACAAGTCTTTTTAAAACCCCATTCTTAATAAAAAGAACTGTGAAGTTTTTGTGGAGTACCATATTTTCTGCCTGGACTTCCTTCCTATGCCACTACGACTACAAGATTTCTCTGGGACGCTGCGCTATCTCGTCCCTGATGAGTTAACGGCCAAGTTATTTGCCCGGCAACAACCATACAACTATATATATTATTACAAGAGTCGGCAGGATTCGAACCTGCGCGGGAACTTTTTTTTTTCCACTGGATTTCCGGCCCATGTTCCGGTGAGCAAAGGACGTGTGAAATTTTTATCTTCCACTGTGGTGTTTCGGTTTGAGCGATTCCATTCAGTTATCATCTATGCGCGTGATTCATCATAGACGGATGTCCACTGGGAGAGTGTGATTTTGATTAGCAGGCAATTACTGTCAGTGTTTGGTGCAACCAGCGCGAACTAATGTGCTTTTGGAAAGCAGTGGTGCTAGGATTGTGCGTTTCACAAACAACAGCGTGTGGAATATTCATCTCTTCCTGTGATGTTACATCGCAAGTGATTTCATGCAAGTTTTAGTTCCGATGTGGGTGATTTCGAGTCACCAAAAGTGAATTAGCATGCGTTTATGTGAGTTTCGTTTTATATTGTGAAACATGTGCTTCTTCAAGTTCGTGGAGGTGTTGGCGATCATTCGTCAAAATTAGTGCTCTTTCAAACGGATGCTACTATCCTGAAGGAAAATTGATGTGTTTAACACGGTAAAATGAAGTGTCAAGTGTTATAAAATTCTCTAAAATATTTTACATAAAATTATATTTAATGTTCTTTTAACATATGTGGTAAAGAGAATTTTTATTTAAAGTGTATTTAAATTCTGATGAAGAATATTATGAATAATTTAATATGTTTTCTTAAATATAATTCATAAAATAATGGATAAAGGGACAAATGACGAATGATAAAAGTTAAGAAAATTCCAACATTTCTTTTATGCAAATAAAAAAATTGAATTTTTGAGTATATAACTGTATATTGATTAATTGATATGATTCTAAAATTTTAAGGTCTAGTTTACTATTTTTGAAATTCTATAGCTTTCATTTAGTGTGTGTTTTGTTCTATAAAGTGATTTTAATAGTTTTAATACACTAGTGATATTGTGTGTTTTTAAAAATAGGTGAATAAAATATAAAAAGTTAGATTGATTATATTTTTAGTGAGTCAGGATGTGATTTTACTATATGCAAATATGAAAAATAATACTTGGTATCAGTATAATGTTTACATTTTTATTCTGAATTTCTGTGGTACATTTATTGCAACGCGTTGGACGTTGACTAGCAATACGAACTAAGAGTGTGATTAACAAAACAGAGACTGAGATGTAATAACCTGAGATAAAAATTTCAGGAAACATTCTCTCAAGTACCACAAATCAGTTAGTGTATTTTTTGAAATGTTTTTGATATTCTTTATTTTATAGTGGATATTTTGATATTTTTTATTTTATAATAATAATTTTGATAATTTTGAATGTTGATGAATCTAGAATTTTTTAAGATATTGATAGTTTTTGTATCCGGATACTCGAGACTTAAGACAAACCGTACTATCTAAATAACATGAAAGTAATTGTGAGTTCCTGTTTTGTGTAAGTGATACTGTATTTCGCTATTATGACCTTTTATATATTTTTACCCTAATTTACCCAATTATTACTAGAATGTGCACGCTTCTAACTTAATTTGAATATTGAAGAGAATTAATGATTGAAAAACTAGAACCCGAATTAAGTCAAACCAATTAACTTCCAATAACATAACCTCAACCTAATTGAAATGTAATTCTATAATGACTCTGTTGAACCCAGAGCTCCATTTCTAATATAATCCCAATTGAGTCGGTTAGACCCCGAACGCAAAATAATCTACGACCAACCCAACACAATGGTAGCTCAGTGGGCCTGAGTTTAGTGCGTTTTCGCCGGGCCTCTGCGGAATATCACACCGTAGATTGTCACATTTGGAGACCTAGGCTAAGTTCATTGCTCCAGTGGTGTAAATCCATTTCTCCCTAACTTAAAAAAAATTTATGTTGAGTGTTATTGGATGAAATCAAATTAAGACAATTTTTGAAAGTATTATTTTTAAAACCCTGTTTTTCCTAATTGAACCATATTCCTAATCATTTGAAATGATCATTGCCAAATTAACTTTATTTAATCTGTTTACTGTGTTGAATTGTATTAAAAAAATTCTTATTAATCTGTTTCCATGGTGCATTTGAAAAAATTATATTAGAAAAACCTTTCAAGATATTTACCAAGAATTTAACAAATTGACTTGAATAACCACCATGAAGCCTGAACCCGAACAGCGACCAACCTCATGAACCAGAGATCCTTTTCCTTTTTGATTTTAAATTTTTTTGGGTGCCTAACACCTCTTGACTCCATTTAGATGGTTAAACTTTGCGTGTCGTCCAAATAAAGAAAAAAATCTATCATTTAAACTTTCTCTTAGAAAAATCGTATTATGTGTGAACATCTGGATCTCATGAATGTAACCCGACAATGACCATTTTGAATTATTTTTGCCTTTTAAAGTTTTAAGTATTTTTTTTAAAACAAATGTTGTGATTTATTGTATTTTAATAATTATATTTTTATCATTCCATTTTAAGTGTATATTTAAGTTTTTTGAATAGTTGAATATTGCCATACTCCTTTCAAACTGTAATTCAAGTGTATTAATATTCTTTATTTTTGTTTAATGCAAGTTTATGCTATTTTGTATATTTCGTGACCTGAGCAGACACACAAAGATGATAGTAATACAAAATTTAAATTTGTCAACCCCGAGTCAAAATTTTATTCCGAATTACTATTCAAAGTTTTTATCAAAATTATTTTTTGTCTACGCGGTTCTCGCCTGATGGAGGGTTGTTAGGGAAAATCCCGATTAGCTTTCCTCTTCTTCCCCTAACCTTCCAGCCACGTAGCAGGAGCGATGTATTTACATCATTTCCCACCTCCACAGCAATGTGTAAGCATCGTCAGACGCCAGTTGCGTCATGACCAGCGATATGCCAGCCGAACGACGTCATTCATCCAACGATGACGCCATACCATCAGTTAAGAATGACGTCAACGCACATCACGTAAAATTAGCATAATTAACTTTGCTATTCTCCTGCCACGAGGGAGCGCGGCGGTCGACGCCGGTATAAATACCCAGCCCGTTCACTTAGACGGGGTATTCGATGTAGTATTCGCTGTGGTATTAGACGGTGTGGCTGAGTGATAGTTGCTGAGAAGCGATTTTACCGAGCCAGGCTCTACCGAGGACCCGTATTAGGAAGCGGCGACCAACTTGCCAGCAGTGCACTGATGCTCTAGTCGTCTCGACCTTGCATGCCCGCAGGTAGCCACGGGATAGTTTTTGTGCCAGGAAGGCGCTATCTACCTTAAGTGTTTTCTTACCACGATAGCAAAGCTTTGCCTCGACCACCTGTGAGTTATTTTTCTACACCTCGGTAAGAACACGACAAAGCCAACTTTTTAGGATAACACTACGAGCTGTGTAGTGCGTCTGTAAACAAGACACTTTAATGTCGTTTTACTAAATAAATGTATTTGTTATTTTACCTAAACCTTCGTACGTCTTTTTAACATCTTGCATATCACACAACAAAGCCAGCTAGCGTTGCTCTGACTATATCTAAAGATTAAGAGTCCAACCTTCCCTGCTAGTCAGTACGACTCTGCACTATTAGCTATCAGTAAAGTTTGGGGCATTCCTGCCCCCAAATCTTAACTAACTTTGGTTGGAAGAGCCGCCAGGTTCTAGCGGCTCAATTCCGTAACATTTTGGTTATGGGCGGCAGGCCCTAAAGTTAAGTTCGTAAACAACTACTTTTTACTTAAGGGTGACTTTGATCTAAAATAGCAGAGCACAACGCGAAAGCTTTGTGATATGTGAGAAGCTAAGCGTCGAAGGTATAAACAAAAGGTAAAGGCCCTGAATTTATGAAATTCTATATTTGGGGGGGGCCTATTTGTATATATATATAATATTTAGTGTTTTAAATACTGTCTTGCATTTTTTTATATGCTTATATATATATATAGATTTACATACTGTACTTGTAACTTAAAACATGGCCTCTTTACAACCCCATATGGCTATAGATAAATTGACGGAGGAAAATTTCCATACCTGGGTAGCAGATATTAAATTTGTACTAATATCCCTTAATGCGTGGGACATTGTGAATAACCGCGAAACTAAACCGATAGCAAGTGCGGAAAATTTAGCTGAGGTAAGGGACTTTGAAAGAAGAACCCGACTCGCTTTATCTACAATCTTTTTAAACCTATCCCCTGCGTTTAAGTCGGTCGTGGAACATTGTACCACCCCCCAGGACACATGGTCAACCCTAAATAGGCATTTTCAGCCTGACAGTCGTAGCCGGCACATGCAATTATTTACCGAACTGGTTAATTGTAAGCCCTACGCTAGCGAGAAAATTAACATGTTTGCGGCACGAATCCGCAAGTTAAACGAAAGCCTAAAGGGAATAAATCAAGAAATAAATGAGACTTACCTCTGTTTCCAGCTAATCCGGTACTTACCATCGGAGTTTGATCACTTAGTGCAAACTATACTTCGTTGGAAAGATGCGGAATTTAAATTTGAAGCCATTCTAACTGAACTAGTCGCCGAAGAAACCCGAATTAGCGTGCAGAGACAGGATAAGCGTGAAAACGCTACTTGCGAAACGCAGAACACCTTTTCGGGTCGGCATAATTCTCGAAGTTGGAATAAAGACAATTTCCGACCGAAAACTCCATCAAGAAGCCCTTCTCCCAACAAACAAGTCCATTTTGGGAAATACCCAAGTGGGAAATCACCGGGGCGTAGAAAAGCTAAACGCTCGTTCCGGCGAAACTCACCAAATAATGAAAAACCCCAGAGCCATTATACTGTAGAAGCCCTATTTACATCTCACAGTAATCCAGGTGACTGGGTCGTCGACTCAGCGGCAACCCATCATTTTTGTAAGGATAAATTCCTATTTGATGGACCCCTTGAGGATGTAAATGACAGGAGCCTAGCAGTTGCTACTAGGGGAAAGCCTATCCCTATCAAGCAAAGAGGGCCAGTCGACCTACTCTGTAAGGGCGAGAAACGCGCCATTACGCTTATGCGTGCATTGTATGTACCATCTCTAAGGCGCAACATAGTTTCATTACCTTTACTTGACGAAGATGGATTTACTTTTGAAGGGGGAAATGGACAACTCCACGTTTACGATAAAGATGGAAAAGGTTATTTCACAGCTCGCAAACAGGGGGGAATTTTTTATGCAAAACAGCAGCTAACCCCAGAACAAGCTGCGAGAAAGAAAGCTTACCAACACGAGAAAGAAACTCGATCGAAGAAAGGTAAGGCTTATGAAACTACAGCTAAAAAGAAACGAAATACCCTAAGCAAAAATAATCAAAAACCTGCCAGTGCATTGAGCAGATGGCACCGCAGAATGGGCCATATGAACCCTGAACTAATCAGCCAGTCTTTTACAAATAAAAGTGTCAGGGGTGCTCAGGAGGTAAAATCATCCAAACTTTTTTGCGAGGATTGCAGGTTAAATAAAGCTAAACGGGTGACATTTAAACCAATCGGCCAAACTAGGTCAACAAAACCACTAGAACTTTTACATCTAGATTTGTGGGGACCTGCTTCAACGACGGGATATGCAGGAGAGAGGTATTTTTTGAGTATCACCGATGATCACTCAAGGAAAATCGCCCTGTATCCGATTAAAGATAAGACAGCTACTTTTCCCACCTTTTTAAATCATGTGAAACGCGCCGAAAGATTCCTTTCAACTAAGCTCAAAGCTATCAGAACTGACAATGGTAAGGAGTTTGACAACTCACAATTCCAAGAGTATTGCCGTACGAATGGTGTGGCCCACGAATTTACCGATATTTATTCGCCTGAAATGAATGGAGTAGCAGAGAGGTTGAACCAGACAATAGGGAATACCCTCCGCACGATCCTAAATTCAAGTAAGGTTCCAGTAAAGTTTTGGCCAGAAGCCGTCCGCTATGCGGCCTACAATTGGAATAGAGTGTGCCGTAGAAACCAGACGAAAACACCGTTTGAGAAATACGGAAAGTTCAAACCCTCCATTAGTCACCTTAAACCATTCGGGTCAGTTTGTTTTGTGGGTGTGCCGAAGCAACACCGAACCAAATTTGATCCCAGAGCTAATAAGGGAGTTCTTGTAGGCTACGCATGTAGGATTAAAGGGTACAGAGTGTTGTTCCCAGAAACTGGGCGAATAGTCGAAACCCGGAATGTTAGCTTTGCTGAAGATGAACTAAATTTTTATCAATTGAAAGCTAAGCAGACTAACAATGGAGCAGTGCTGGGCGGCCATCCAGAAACTACCATATACTCACTTCACAACCCGGAGCTTGAGACGGTGGTAATCCCACATATGGATTCGCACCGAGTACATACCCGGAGTTACCAGCAGGATCCCAGACCAGGCCCTAGTTATGCAGTTCAAACTGATGAAGCAAGTGAAGACGAATCAGACAGAGAACTATACGTCCAAACACCTAGACTCCGAGTCGCTAAGTGGACAAGGGAAGCCGTTCCGAGACCAGATGGAAAGCGGACCGATATATACTATCGAGAAGTTAAAAGGCAAGGGGGCAAGAGCCACATATTGCGAAGCCTCAAGGAACTCAAGCAATACTGTAAAAAGCATAAAATTGAGTACCAGCCTGAATACTTCAACTTTAGCGGTAAGAATGGTAGGACGGGCCCTGTACCAACCCCTCAGCGACAGGTGATTGATGATGATAGCGATCTGGAATCTGAAAGTCAGACGGAAAATGAAGAAATCAACTACTTTTCCGCCTATGACACTTCCGAAAGTGAGATTGACACAGCATGACTAGAAACTGTAGTCATCCCGAAAACCTTTAAACAAGCATTCAAAAGTAAAGAATCTAAGCTATGGAAGAAAGCGATGGAAGAAGAATTAAAAGTGTTAAGTGAAAGGGGTGCATGGAGCCTAGTACCGCCACACTCAAAGTACAAGCCTCTCGGTTGTCGGTGGGTTTTTACAACCAAAACCGATGAGCATGGAAATGTGGTAAGATACAAAGCGAGGCTCGTAGCACAAGGCTACAAACAGGTAAAGGGAGAATCCTATGATGAAACTTTTTCACCTGTAGTCAATTTCACCCTTATACGCCTATTTTTCTCCATGCTAGTTTCCAACCTAAAGTGGTATCACCTCCAGTTAGACATCAAATGCGCGTATTTATACGCACCCTTATCTGAAACCATTACGATTACCCAACCACCCGGTTTCGTAGAAAAAGGAAAAGAAAGCTACCTCTGTCTACTAAAGAAAGCCCTTTATGGCTTACACCAGAGCGGAAGGGTATGGTTTTATGAAATCGAGAATATATTACTTGAAAATAATTTTAAGAAAATTAACTGGGCTAACTGTGTTTACCATTTATCTAATAATCTAATTTTACTTTTATACGTAGACGATATAGTTCTTTTTGGAAAAACTAAAACCCATATTGAAGCAGCAGTTAAAATTCTGCAGAAGTGTTTCGACATTAAAATACTTGGCCAAACTTCTAAGTTATTGGGGGTTGAATTTGAATTCAATCGAAAACAAGTTTTCATTCATCAAACCCAATACATAGATCAAGTTGCTAAACGCTTCAAAACCTTCAATATCCCAATTGTATCCTTACCCATAGCTAAAGGAACAATATATACCAAATTACAAAGCCCTACATCTGAACCTGAATTAACGGAAATATCAAAGCTACCGTATCGAAATATTCTAGGGTGTTTAGCATTTATCGCAAGTCGAACTAGACCCGACATTGCGTATGCTGTAAATATCTTCAGTCAGTTTCAGTCTAACCCAGGATTTGCTCACTGGTACGGTCTATTGAAGCTATTAGGGTATGTAATAGGTACAAAAAATTTAAAGCTAAATATTTCCTCTACCTCTAATGAATTAACAGCTTACAGTGATAGCGATTTTGCCGCCAATCGAGACGACCGAGTTTCAATTTCCGGTCAACTCATTTTACTAGATAAATCGCCTATATTCTGGCGAACTGGCAAGCAAAAGGCCATAGCGCTGTCAACTATGGAAGCTGAATTCATGGCTATAACAGAAACCTGCAAGGAAATACTGTGGATCAACCGTATAATGCAAGAATGCGAAAAATTGAAGATAATCAAGCTAACTAGATCCAAACCCCTTATCAGAACGGATAACTTATCTGCAATAGACTTCTTAAAATCGCCGATTGAAAATAGTCGCACTAAGCATATTCATATAAAGCTTCTATTTGTGCGTGATCTCCTTCTAAAAGAAGTTTTCGAGATAAAATTCGTGCCTAGCAAAAAGAATCTAGCAGATCCGTTCACAAAACCAAAAACAGACTTTTCAGCCTTTAAACAAATAATTTTTAAATCAGAAACTTGAAAGCTATAAACTTAAAGTAAACTCCTAACTCTAATAAACCGAATTTCCTTAAAATAAACCTTATCCTTGAGACTAGGACGGTTATTAATTTATGAGTTATATTACTTTCCATTATTTTCTGTTTACGGAACTAACGGCCATTGTTTCGGGTTAGTTCTATGAGAACCTTCTTTCTCCCACATAATTTGGGAGGGGTTCGCTTAAAGTGTTTGAAGGCCACCTTGGGTCAGTTTGTTTTACCACGCACGAGTGGTGTGTTTTGTCCCTTTTCGTCGTTTCGCTTGGGAGAGACCAATTTAATTGTCCGCTGGAATCCGGTAAGTACCCTCAGGAAAGGGATCCTGAGAGCGAGCGGCCCCCTGTTACGTCTCGTTGGGGGTGAAAATGTAATCTGCCAGAGCTCTTGGGGGAAATTTTCTGGGGGAGTACTACTGGAGGGAGGCCTTTTTCGTGTGCATTAATTCCTTTTGTTTGTGAGTCCCTCATTTTTAATATAAGAATGCCACTAAGTCCCGGACTCACCCGAGCGGAACGAATTTATTTAAACTTAAGTGATATACAGTGGTAATGTGTTTATACATTCTGCATTTTTGTCGCATGTGTATTTAATACTAACGTTACCATTGCATATATTCTGTACTGTGTTTATATATGCACGTTTATGTCTCTATCTAGCATTGTGTTTATATCTACATACTAGCAATAACTGTTTCTATTTTTTTCCCGTACTGTGTCTATACTTTAATATATTTACTAGTACGTTGTTTGTGACAAGCAAATTGTAATCAATTTTAATATATTCTTAAAGTTTTATGCTATTTGAACATCGGAGGGTATGTTATACGCAAATGTTTTTTTTCCGCATGATTGTGTGTATGAAAGTGGGCCCACGAATGTTTTGAATTTTTGTCTGGAAAAATACTGCGTGTGTATACTTTGCCCTACCTGTTGATGAATTGTATTGCATATTATTTGCCTATTGAATATTGCATTTTGAATTGTATTGCATAATTGTTCAGGACGATAAGCTATTTTTATAGAAACATGTCAACAGAATATTTATTGTATGTTTATACAAGCGACTTACCTTTATTGTTTTGCAAAACATGTAACTTAACCACGTGCATGTGTTGGTGCTCATTTCTGTAAAGGGGGGGCAGTTGTTAGGGAAAATCCCGATTAGCTTTCCTCTTCTTCCCCTAACCTTCCAGCCACGTAGCAGGAGCGATGTATTTACATCATTTCCCACCTCCACAGCAATGTGTAAGCATCGTCAGACGCCAGTTGCGTCATGACCAGCGATATGCCAGCCGAACGACGTCATTCATCCAACGATGACGCCATACCATCAGTTAAGAATGACGTCAACGCACATCACGTAAAATTAGCATAATTAACTTTGCTATTCTCCTGCCACGAGGGAGCGCGGCGGTCGACGCCGGTATAAATACCCAGCCCGTTCACTTAGACGGGGTATTCGATGTAGTATTCGCTGTGGTATTAGACGGTGTGGCTGAGTGATAGTTGCTGAGAAGCGATTTTACCGAGCCAGGCTCTACCGAGGACCCGTATTAGGAAGCGGCGACCAACTTGCCAGCAGTGCACTGATGCTCTAGTCGTCTCGACCTTGCATGCCCGCAGGTAGCCACGGGATAGTTTTTGTGCCAGGAAGGCGCTATCTACCTTAAGTGTTTTCTTACCACGATAGCAAAGCTTTGCCTCGACCACCTGTGAGTTATTTTTCTTTTATTTTTCTACACCTCGGTAAGAACACGACAAAGCCAACTTTTTAGGATAACACTACGAGCTGTGTAGTGCGTCTGTAAACAAGACACTTTAATGTCGTTTTACTAAATAAATGTATTTGTTATTTTACCTAAACCTTCGTACGTCTTTTTAACATCTTGCATATCACACAACAAAGCCAGCTAGCGTTGCTCTGACTATATCTAAAGATTAAGAGTCCAACCTTCCCTGCTAGCCAGTACGACTCTGCACTATTAGCTATCAGTAAAGTTTGGGGCATTCCTGCCCCCAAATCTTAACTAACTTTGGTTGGAAGAGCCGCCAGGTTCTAGCGGCTCAATTCCGTAACAAGGGTCTTGCTGAGGGAGCCGGCCCCTCACGCAAGTCTTTTCCGGAGGGGGGGAAATTGAAACAAATTTTAATCCTTTTAAACACCCCTAACATGCTTTTTCCAAATTCCTTTATCTTTGTGCAACAGAATACCATTCCCTTAACTTTGGATTGCGACCTATAATCGACCAACATAAATTTATCTTTTCCCCTAAAGCGGCTGCACGTGCGAAAGCATTATATAAGCATTATATAACGGGCATCGCGAGCCATCACCTCATATGACGCGACTTAATCACGTGTCAGTTTTTAACCAATTAAAGTTCAGCCCGCCTGAAAAACTCGCGCTTTTCTCAATAATTCCGTAGCTTTTGGGTGCCTGCTCTCAACCAGGAAACATGTAGAGCTGTCCGTGAGTATTTTACAGCGGTCCTGCCGCTGGTCGGGGTGCCGTACCCGACTAGCCGTGATGTGTTTTGACGTTAAGTTTGACAAGTCTTTTTAAAACCCCATTCTTAATAAAAAGAACTGTGAAGTTTTTGTGGAGTACCATATTTTCTGCCTGGACTTCCTTCCTATGCCACTACGACTACAAGATTTCTCTGGGACGCTGCGCTATCTCGTCCCTGATGAGTTAACGGCCAAGTTATTTGCCCGGCAACAACCATAGAACTATATATATTATTACATATATATATTTAAATACAGAGCAAGAAGTAATTTTGATAGAAAACAGAGGTTTAAAATTAAAATTTGTAAATTTTTTATTGATTCATAAAGTATACAGTATAAGGTTATGTATGAAATATTATATCGGATAAATGGCCTCTACGGTTTTGCTGGCACATACACACTCTTTTGTTCAAATTTTCAATGACCGTTTTGCATAAATGTGGCTGAATTTCATTGATACAGCACTTAATTTCCTCCTTCAAGGCTTGAGTAGTCATGGGCTTGTTGCCATAAACCTTACACTTAAAAAAAAACCCAAAGAAAAGAGTCCAACAGCATTAAATCGCATGATCTGGGCGGCCAATTATGATCTCTTAAACGGGAAATTACAGGACAAAGAAATGACTAATGCAGATATTGAATTGTTTCTCGGGCTGTATGGCATATAGCATTGTCTTGTTGAAACATATGTTGTCCTCATCCATATCTTGCAATTTAGGCATAAAAAACTGGATTATCTTGTCGCGATAGCAAGTACCATTAACTGTTAAAACCTTCATTCAACAATGAAAACTTGTTGTTCTTTCATGTAACACTCTATTTTTAATAACCCTGAACTATCAGCTGTCAAGCTGTCTTTTTTTTTATTGGCAACATTTTATGCACAAATGGCATAAAATTCAAATAGCATGAATTTTGGGACATCCTATATATATATATACACTCTGCTATAAGATTTTATATTCTAAATGATCATAATCAGCACAATGTTATATTTCTAGGAGCAGTTTTCTTACATAATAATGAAACTGTTAAATAAATGTTGCAGAATAAAATCAGTAGTAATGATAAAAATAATAATAAAAAAAGGTATTTATCAAACTTTTAAACATGAGAGATTTTAACTAACATAATTACCTCCATGTCTGATTTCTTCACAGTGCTAATAAATTGGTTTCTGCCACATTTCTATTCCCTTGCTAAACATTTTTTTTCAAGTATATAAATCAAGCCAGATCGGCTAAAATCTCAGTACAGCTATAGTCTGATTTTTACTTTATTCCCCATAATGAAGCCATAGTTGAATATTGAAAGAATATATATTGGCAAGTATGTAGAATAAAACATTAAGATGGCTCAAAGATACCACAATAACACATTTAGCATTGATTCTGCAGAGAATGAACTACAGAGTAAGAAGTAGAATTTAAAAGTATCACCACAGTATGTCTCTTTATCTATAAAAAAAAAAAAAAAATGCACCATAATGAATTTAAAAGTTAGATGAGTTTAATTTTGGATATATTCAAAGTTTGGAAATGTATTAAAAATGTTAATATATTGTCTTGAGTTTAAAATTAAGAAACTGAGCAGGGGACTGCATGATTCAAATAATTACATGAATAGAAAGATTCAATGTTAAAATTGATATTTGGTTTGTTAAAAATATTTCATTTAAATGACTTCTGTTAAAACTACTTGTTGTTCTTTCTAAATTTAAAACCAGTCTTTAACAACAGCATAAAATAAATCATAAAATCACAAGTGAGTTATCACTGATAAATCTGAATTAGGCATCAAACTAGATTATCATGTCTTGAGAGAAAGTTACCTTTCATATTGTAACTCCGTGTCAACATTGAAAAAATGAATACTTGCTGATGAACGTGGTTTGATTGGAGTACGTAATGTCACAAAATATAAACGATCTGAAAAAATAATAAATAAATACAATTTTAAATATTAATGATAGAAACAAAGGGATTGAAGACAAATTGATTAAAATTTATAAAGGATTTCAAATACATATACATAACAGTTCTTAAACTATAAAAAGCAACATAAATTTGGGGAAAAAAACAAAACAAAAAGCACTCTTATGCATCCAAAGTTCATACACATTTTATAAGTGAAAAACTGTTTCAAAAAACACACAAAATTCTAATAAGGCATCTACATTCATCTGCACTGTACAGTATTCTGCGGGAGAAACCAGTGATTTATGGGCAGAGCGTCTGCAACGATCCTCCGATCGAGCGGTCCTCAGACAGAGCATCAAAGGCGGGGCAGGGGGTCCTACGGGTCAAATGGTATCAAGCGGGGTCGGGGGGTACTTGTCTGCATGAATATGGATGTACCATAACAGGTTATAAACATATTTTGTTTGTTATTGACATATATTTCATTTAAAGTTTAAACTGTAAAAATCAGAGCCTATAAAACTTATATTATTAGAAGAATGCATGATTATAAAACAGGATTTTCTCAAATTTGTTTATTCACAAGCAGATAACTATAAAACATTCAGGGGAGGTAATAATTTGTTAGACTTGGATTGGAATTTGTGAGATTTCTTAAAGACATCAGTCATTAATACAGTTAAGCTAACCCTACTATGCTTTCTGAATATACCACCGGCAAGAGATTCAGCTTTAGTTCCAGATGGGTTCTGGCTCACGAAAAACCTAAAATCAGACAGGCATATACCTTGAAATACCAAACTCACTTTCTAATGAACATTCAAGCAAAAAAAAACAACTCTTTTTCCACTTATAGATATTTTGTATTTAGATATATATATATATATATATATATATATTAGTTTCATTAATATTCAGTTCAAATACCTAATTAAAAAATATTAATATAAGCCTTCAGCAATATCAGAAACATTTTCAGCAATATACTTTTGATTACAATATTTCTGAATATAAACTATCACACATTTATAAAATTCCTTTTAATTAATATTTGGGAATATATTTATTTATAATTTTTAAAAAATTGAACTAATCATAAGGTATGATACACATGAAATTAAACTTTTGATTACAGACATGTGAAAGAAAAAAAAATGTATAGAACAATCAATTAAACTTATGTAATATTTTTTAAAAAAAGTTTCTATTACAAAGTATTTACATTAATATTTTTGGATGACATTAAACATATCATAATAAAATTTACTTCAATTATTGTTTATATTGTTAATTACTTCAAAAGTGTAAATATTTTAGTTATTTATACAGTTTTATCTTACACAGTCATTCCTGTTTTAATGTTATGAAGTTTTACATATAATGCAGTAATTTACATTCCAGCTTATTGTTGGCACCTAATTTTCATCTTTTTCTTAGGGACAGGATGTTTTAAACCTATAACACTAACTATTGGTTTATTTGAATAGATAGAGGTTGCGTCTAGCTATATTGAAAAAAGGAAAACACAGATTACTTTAAGTCGAGCACACGTGGTTCTTAAATTATCACATTTTTCAAAGGTCAGTTTTAAAGTAACTCATAAGAGGATAACAATCAACTAACTTAAGTCAATAAAATTAAATAAAACAACCTTATAATATTAAAGTCTCACTAGAGTATAGCATATTTACTAGATAGGAAAACTCCCCAAAATCATAGCATACTAAATTTATAAATGCAGGTGTTTTATGGACCTATAGTTCATTCTGGATCAGAAAAACACAATTAAACAGGATGCACAGCTCTATACATAACCTAGATAAGAAATGGCTCCTTGTTGCAAATAAATTTTTAATCTGAAATTTTTTATAGAAATCATTCACTAATTTTACTAAGCAATTCTTAAAATTAAATTTCTCATCAATTGTACTTATGATAATGTATGCATACATCATATATTTTTGCTTTCATATACTATAAATAAGCATTTGCAAATAGCACAATTTAAATTGTACAGTTGATACTGCATCTTAATATATAACATGTAATCAAATGCATAATGGCAATATTTTTAAATGGCAATTTATAAACAAATTTACTAAAAACATCACAGGAAGAACAACCTTTCTGCATTTAATATTTTTCTATTTCAACTATGTGACAATAAAAATTTACATATTTAAAACAGTATTTTAGATCATATTATGTACATATTATTCAATTTTAGTCTATTTTTCTGTTATCATTTAAATTAATTTTCAGAAATATTTAATACCTTTCAACATGTGAAACAACAAAAATACAAATTTATTTATAATTATTTACACTATGGGAATTCTATATCCCACTTTTTGTTAGTAATTTGTTCACAAAGAGACATACACAAGGCAGAATGTTTTCTTTACACAGGTAAAGTCATGAGAAAATGGTATGAATGAACTATGATAGTCAGTAAATAATGTATGTATGCAAGTATGTACTATTAGTTGGTATAATTCATAGAAAATACATAATTTATGTGTGCTCTAACACATTTAAGTATGAAAATAAACAAAAACTTCCTTCATCATGAAGGTTTGATTTATTAAAAACACTGGTTATATTATATGGTATTTAATAAGTTTATTTTTAATAAAATTTTGAGAGAGGCAAATTTTTCAACTTGTTTGAATCCCAGGTACATTCATACCTATAAGTATATATATATAAACTAATAATCTTCCCTCGCTTTGTTGCTGTTATCATCAAGAACAATTTTGCCTATCAAGAAGTGAGTAGAAATATTGCTGACATGCAAAAGAAACTGCAAACTCTAGAAGTAACACTTTGAAAAGGATTAAAATGATTCCAAAACTGCAGAAGAATCATGAAATATGTTTTGCATACTCACCATTTACAAATATTTTAATACAAGTATATTTGAATTTGCAGGTAATGTAAAAAATTAGACACAAAGTTGCTGCTGTGGTATAACAGAACAATGAATGTGACATTGAAATTATTTTCGCACCCCATTATACATAAACAAGTCTATTAATGGCTTGAATTTTACTATCATGCAATCAGACCCATTTTACATGAGGATATATTGCAGCATATTGTAGAATTTATATAATTTGTCACCCACCTATGTCTGTTGATCACTTTCTCCTCTAAAGGTTTGTTTCATTAAGGCTAAATGGGAAGATCAAGCCAAATGCTGTGAAACCTAGAACTTTGTCAGTATACATCAGAACCTTTTCCTTTTTCCACAGGTGCAAATGATCTTACCTATCTTAGAAAAGGTCCCAAGTAATGTTGCCAGGTATAGCAAATGGCCATATTGTCACCCAGGCCTATTTGAAATGATCCCATCTTGTTGATTCTGGTAATGCTTGTGTGCCAGATGAAGAGCGAGATGTTGGAGCACATCTTGATTTTCTGTACTGGAGAGAAACGTTTTAGAGATAGTCTGACTGGATTATGTGACTCCCAGTCCATTGTTCCTATTTTTTCATAATGTCCTACTATGTATATTGCTTTTTATTTACATAGAAGACATCGTGACATCGGCGCAAATGCACCGAAAACACATATTACGATGTAAGGTAATGCAATATCTGTTGCAACATCCTTGTCAACAAAAGTAAAAGTATTTAAGATTTTTAAATTCTCATAGTTGGAAGTTTAATATTGCCGTGATATCCGGGGCCACTTAATATCGTCAACAAATAATATTAGCAACTGAATAAAATGGCAATTTTTTTCTTATTTATTTACCAATAAATGTTGAAAATTTCTAGATCTGCTAAATGCCGCTAGTAGTGATTACCTTTGACGGTTAAGAAATCATGAAATTTCCTAAATAACGGTTGTAAAGCACTGCAAATGAAATTTCATTAACAGGAAAAGACATTTTCAAATCGGATGAAAATAGTAAAGGAAGGAAATGTTGCTGATATCTATTACAATGGGAAATAATCAATCATAACATATGCAATATTGAATGAAAGTAAAAATATACCTTTTATATATTCTGCAACATGTAAGGAAATATCTTCTAATTCTTCCATATTAATATTAAATTTAAAAAATCATGTTAATGGTACGTTAATATGTGATCCAAATATACTCCTGGATGATAATCGAATTTGCGATCAAATTTCACAAGATTAGGCTGATTCCAAACATATAAAAGATGTATAGTTACAATATGGTAATAAAATGTTTCGGCGAGCCTTTAAAACCAAATACACATGAAAATTAGCTTAAAAGTTAATTATTTACGTTTACCATCAACAACGGACAAATGTCAAAACAGAGAATTTTCATTTCAAAACTTTAGTTAAAACCTGAGATTAGATGTATTGCTTCTTCTTTTGCAGCATTAAAAAAATTTTCTTCTCACTCTAGTACGGTAAAATAAAATTTTCTTGTTTTCACTATTTATAATTATGTAGAATTGAAAATAAGCCTGAATAATATGTTTTTCAATTTTCAACAGCTAGATGAGGAAGAATATTTGTACCAAAAAGGATATTTAGTTAATTAATAAAATTTTGCCATATATGAATTGCAAATATTATAAATTTATTGAGTATTAACTTGCTTAAATTAAGTATTTTAGGGGTTACCAGTGTTTATTGACCTACATTTTTTAATATTGAATGTCAGACGGTACTTTACAGTTTATGTCATAGCTAAAATGTTTCTGTAAATAAACCGCCGTATTTCAGTCATCATGGCTGGATTTGTAGAATTATTTGGTAAAAATAAGGTATGTATTTCCTTTTTGATATCTCATGTTTCTGTTAAATTGCACAGTCATTAAAAACTATAATCGGTGTTTAATATTAATATTTTCAAAGTGGTGTAGTTTTGGCAATTTTCCTCCCCTTCAAATTGCGGTTCATTAACCTCTGTTATGTGCGCAGCAAGAAATTTTTTAAATATTTTTTAAATTAGTGTTTATGCATCATGTTTCTAAAATTTTTTGTGTGCTAATTTTGTACAATATGTCAGGATCATGAAGGATTTATTTGTGAATATTTGGGCTGTTTTCTCTGTTTAAAGTGTTCACATTTATAGCATATTGTTTGTTTAGATCCGTATTTAATGGCAATCAGGGAAATCTGTTTGAATTCGAAAGGTAAAGTGTTTTTTTTTTTTTGGTCTCACTGGTAAAATTTTTGTACCCTCTCATATTCGAATCCAAAATAAATAAATAATAATTTCGAAGTTTTCATTGAAATATATGTGTATGCTTCATGCTTGCAAGACTGCCGTCACTACTCGTCACATCGTACCGGCTTCGCGTTTTTTTTTTTGTGTCTGCTGGGAACACCATAGTAATTAACTTCCATCCCCAGAATGGACTCGCGTATGTTCGAACTGCAAACAGTGATAGAGATTTAAAACATGAATTATTTGAGATTTTGGGGATACTCGAGATTTTCTTTTTATGGTTATGTGTATATTTTAATGGTTTTTACGTGGATTTCTATTCGTGAATTTTATCAGTGTTATATAATTGATCTCGGAGCATAGGGACACTGTCCATTGTATTAGCAGGATTTCTTTTTTAATATTTTATTAACTTAAAGCATCACCTTTGTATACTAGTTTCGATGTTAAACATGTTGGGGAATCAGACCATTCCTGTAAGATTATTTGGTTTTACATCAAGAATATTCTACACTTGGTTTTTATAAAATGTTGGCCATTATTTAATCAACCAAAAAAAGTTACGTTTTTAAATGGTTTTATGACACACAGTGGCACACCCAGGATTTTTTTCTTGGGGGGGTGCGAGATTGTAATGTGAGTCGAGTTAACTAAACATTCCTTATCTTTAAACTTAACATAAGCTTTAATCAACATTAACAACACACATGCACAAGAGACATAGCAGCCATCTTACGATAATAAAACATTCGGTCTTGTTGCCAACACAACCGTTGTAAAAACAGTATTGCCACTGTGATAATAATATACTACATTCACCCCTACCAAAAAGTTAATTTAAAATATAGTCAGACAGGTAGGCAGGTTTTTGTTTCAGTCTTCCAGGATGCGTTGGTCCATCACAAGCAGTTCTCTGTTCAGATTTAGATAGTTCAGGAGAGACATCTTCACAGGGCAAAACACCTTCTTTAGAATTCCCTTCAGTTACTTCCAAACTCTCTGTTGATTGTTTCAAATGACCATCAAACTCCTCACCACTCTGGTTAACAAGCAAAGCTCTCTCACTGTCACTCTCATAGGTAGGTTCGATGATTTCCCCTCTAGGAGCCAAGTGTCATATGGACACACTAGTCTCATGTCCATTTGGAAACCTTACATATGCATATTCTGGATTAGCTTCCAGAAGTTCAACTTCTTGAACAAGTGGCTCATACTGGTTCGTGAATGATTTTTCATCAACACTGGACCAGCCTGAAAAAGCCAAGTAGGTAAAGAGTTCTCATTATATGACCTCCTAGGGTGAGAGAACATGCGCTTATGTGGAGTAACGTTAATTGTCGTGCATAAAAGGGAATGAACAGAATGTAATGCAGATTGTAGGACCTCTTCCCATAGTTCAATTTTCTTGCCTTTAGATCTCAATGCCAACTGAATTGTTTTCCATATGATACCATTGTAACGCTCCACCTGGCGATTCCCTCGTGGATTATAGGCAGTGGTATGACTGGTCGCTATACCAAGAGATGTTGGAAACATTTTTAACTCTCTGGACATGAAAGACAACCCTCTGTCTGTATGAATATATGCTGGCATGCCAAATATGGAGAAGATATTCTTTAAATGCAAAATTACAGTAGTTGACGAAACGTCTGAGCAAGGAATTGCAAAAGAACTGATGGTTTGATAGCAATGGGCATATCTTCTTTGAGAATGCTGGTGTCCATCAGCAGTAATGAGCGAACATACCTAATGCTCTTCAGAGAGATGCAATATTGTTAGGTATAGGCAAATTCATCAAAGGAGCAAGTCTGTCGGGATCAGGCTTGATGGTTTTGTTTTCGACAGTGTATCCTAATAGCTTAACAGATTTAGAAGAAAACTGACTCTTTTCTTCATTTAAAGTTAAATTGTACTTCTCGGCAATTTTTAGGAATCTTTTTAAGTTCCGATCATGCTCATCAGAGTCTCTTCCACAGACAATAACATCATCCAGATAAGGAAATGTACCCTCTAGGCCTTGTCATGTGAAGTGGTGCGCTGAGGTGGATGCGATCGAACACGCCGGTCCGTCGTACCCTCCTGCATCCAACGATCACATATGCGCATTACAGTTGTTTGGTTTCGTCCAACACGACTACCGATTTCCCTGAAAGATAATCCACAATCTCGGTAGGCCACTATCCTTCCTCTGTCGAACTCGGATACTTGATCAAAAGATGATCGCTGTTTTCGATGAGGCATAATTGATCGTTTTTTTTTGAAAAAACCACAAGAAAAACACAATTGCCGAACTTGAAATCGTCGAAATCTCCAAGCCTTAAATAGCGCTTTGAAGTGGCGCCACAGGCGCACATGATGTGCGTCTGCGCTGAAATTCTAATCATTTGCATATTTCACCTCCGCTAATGCATGTTGTAAATTTCATGTTATTTGCATGTTTCCTTTAGGGTGTTGCATTTACAGTGGCCAGCAGTGTATTTGAGCAACAGCTAGGGAGCAGATTTTAAGGGGTGGTCTCTCGCCATTAAATTGGATCTCAATCAGAGAATGGTCCTTCAGAATGTCATGACGAATGAGAAAATCAGCACAGAGATTTTTCATGATTAATACTTTTACATCATTATACACATTTTATTATAAAAAAAGTCTCTACTTAATAAAAGGAATAAAAGAAAATACTCACTTTTCATGCCAAATTCTTTTGGGAACTGTTTCAAGATCTCCAATTCTGAGTTTTCCTTGTGGTTCTGATATTGCCCCGTTTCATCTTATTATGAGACATAATTGCCTCATTGTTCACCTTTTTAGAATAGGACTTAGGGACTCACCTAATTGTATTTTATGTAACTCCATTCGACCAATGAATGGTGAACATTTAGACATGTGCACTGACTGCACTTATGGCTTTGGTTTTGTTCAGAAATACTGGGAAGTAAGAAGGCTAATGACTTGATTTTTCAAATGCCCAATATTTGTAAATAAAATAACATTTGTGAACTGCATATTAAAGTTAGAGTTAAAAAGAAATAGTTGAAGAATAGAAAAGATAATGCTGACTCCTCATTGCATACTATTTTTTGCAGACTTCATTTCTACTTTCAGGGGCATGTTATATTGTTATTCCTTTCAAGCAGAAATTTTGTCTACATGAAGAAGGGTCTGTAAAAAGTGGACAAAACAACTCTATTAAGTGTATGTAAGAAGTGAACAGAGCTACATAAGAAAATAAATCTTTAGATAATAGTCAAATTTTAGTTCCATTTGTATTTTTGTCCACTTATATTAGTAATGCCATGGTATGGTGATTGCATCAGTGATTTGTAAATAAATATTCTAAAGATCAAACCCTGGTCTCTGCAAGCATTCAAGAATGGCATTTCCTTCCTAAGAGTTATAGTTTGTTGAAAGGTTGGCAACGGGTCAGTATTATGGGACAGTAGCTAAATATGTTCTGAGTTTCCTTAAAAGCTTAGACTTAAATTAAAATATATTTGTTAGTACTTTCTAAATATCTTAAGCTGCTTGATCTGCATTATTTATAATTTAAATGCTCTTTAAGTATTCTTAAAACTGGGTTTAAACCAACATTCTTCAAAACTCCTCTAAGTCTCTTAAATAAAAAGATTCCTCTGAAAAAATCACACTTTTGCTAAGTTTATTCGATATTACTTTTAATTATTTTTTTTTAAATCATTTGCTAACAAGTTAGTTGCCTTCAAATATTTATTTTAAAGTCGTATAAAATGAATTTTCTTCAAACATTTTCTTAAAAGTTTGAAATAATTTTTAATGAACTATCAAAACAATAATAGCCATAGAATATCATATTGTTTGATTGGAAATATTGAAACACAAGCATTACAGAAGCATACAATCTTATTTTTTAAGGAAAAAAATGGCCTAAAAGTTTAAAAATAGAAAAATCTTTAGAAGTCTGCTCATAGAACATAAATTATTCAAATGTTATCAATATCTACTCATGCAAAAACTAATTTTTTTAAGTAGTAAAATTAAATAAATTTTTGAAATTGATGTGGTAGTAGTTAAATCTTTAAAATCTTCTCATTAACATCAAATAAGTATCTAAAGCATGGATATCCAAACTTTTAGTTTCCCTGAGCTGCATTAAGATAAGAGAAATAGTCTTTGGCTGCATTTAAAATATAAATATACTTATTGTGTATAAGTAACAAAACTTCCTTTAATTTTTTAAAGGAAGTTTAATTATAACATTTTTAAAAAAAGGCAACATTAACATAAAATTACCGGGATATTTGACCTTTTTTTTATGAAACTAATGCAGCAATGCCTGGTTAGAGGAAAGAGGTTGCAATTCTTAGTGAGGTCTTAAGATGCTCATCAGAAATTTTTGATCTTATTTTGCCCTTTGTATGCTTCATCTGTGAAATTAGTTATTGAAAAATAACTGTAGTTCCAAATAGTGATGACATGAATACGGCATCAGGGAAGTTAGGAATGTTTTTCTCTGAGATAGGTGTTATAGGGTTTAGGATCTTGTAGAGCTGCATTACTAACTGTTCAGGGTGACCTGCAACTGGTGGCTTGGACATGGCTGATCTAAAGGGATCAAGAGAAAAACTAGATTAACCCCTTTTCCCATGTACTGAAATGAATTAGGGTAGTAAACAGAAAAATAAAAATTTTTTTTATAGTTAAATATTTATATTTTTGGCAGTCTGGTAAAGTATAAAATATGCTTAATATTTATTTATTATTTTTTGTAAAATAGCACTTTTTTTTCCGTAATAAAATTATCCAATTTGACATTTTGGATAATATTATCTTGTGATGCTTTTCTTCTTTCTTGACTCTTCTTCAAAACTTAAATAGCTGTTTTATAGTTTGCTACAGTAATGAAAAAAATGTGTTATCTAATATTGATATTTTTATGTATTGATATTAATTACCTTAAAAATTTTTACTTCAGACTTTTCGCCCAAAAAAAAAATTTCAGCAAGGAACATTGCGTTATTCTCTGCATAAAAGAGCTCAAGCTTCATTAAATTGTGCTGTAAATCTTCAAGAAGCTGTAAAATTACCTCCAGGAGAAAACCTAAATGACTGGCTTGCTGTCAATGGTAACTATATACTATTTATATAATATGTGAAAGAATATTTATTATTTATAACGATTCTATATTTTTGTATCATTATTAAAATATTTCTTCAAAATTCAGTCATTGTTTGAAACTAATGCTTGATGGAAATATACATCTCCATCAAGATGTATCTCCATCCGAGGTCTAAGGCACACCTAGCCTTAGACCTCGGTCAGGGGTTGGCGAACTGCAGCTCGCGAGCCACATGCAGCCCTTTGGTTCTGTACATGTAGCTCTAAAGTAAAATTGAAAATGAAAGTAAAAATGAAAATCAAAGCCAAACATGGTCATATCAGAGTTAAAATATGTGCATATGGTGTTTTCAGTATCATCGGGACTGCTTATTTATGTAAGCCATCATTTTCTAACATGAATTTCATTAAATGTAAATTGAGGAGCCAAATTATTGATATAACCTTGGAATCATGCCTTAAATTAAAAAGGACTAGTTACAAATCGGATATACAGAAACTTTATAAGGAAATGCAAGATCATTGCTCATACTGATTAAAACCAATGCAAGCAAATTTTGGTGTTGTTTTTCCTGTAGTTATAACTTGTTATAATATTACTTTAAATTTTCCATATTTGTAAAAATGTATTAAAGGCTCTCGAATATTTTTAATATTGTTGGGGGGGGTGGGTCTCAGTTTTGGCTCTTCTGTCTTGAAAGTTTACCGACCCATGACCTAAGTTATTCGCTCCTCAGCATGGCATAACCAATGAAGGAATTCCTTTAAATTTTTACTGACAAAATTCAGTCATCCAACTTATTTCAGAAAGATCCGTTGTCTATCACAAATTGTGATTCAAAATTTAGAGTGCAAGAAGACTTGCCCAGAGCCCACCCTGTTGGATAGTGCTAAAAGCAGAAATATGCATCTCCAGCATACAGATAGCCTGGGATGTAGGTTTTATGCTTGTTATGGGCTCCTCAGCAAGGTAAGAATAGGCTGGAGGGATTTTGGACTTGATAAGTTGTTAGGCTTGTCCAATATAAATGATAGATTTTTTTTGGAGAGGGAATTGGCTGTCACTGTATTGTCTTACCTCTTTTTTAACCTTCCTGAGACTATTAGAAATCTAAATTGCATGATGAAGTAAATGAATTACATATACTCTTATTCTCTTTGCTCTATTCTTATGAACCAATTATACACTTGAGGAATTTTATGTTAGTATTGAACTGAACCCAAATATTCTGTTCAATTAGCAATTTCTTGGTACTTTATCTTCTATAACCTAAATGCTCTCGTTCTTACCCAATTATGTCTCAAATAGATAAGAAAGATATACCGTGATATTTTGATGAGGCAATTTCTTCATTATGTTTAAAACAATTAATCTAGTTAAATTATACAAAGTTTTTTTTTATATTAGTCCATACTTTTAAAATTATTTATCATGTCTGATAAAAATACAAGTTATGATGGATTATATATGGGAAAAACATATGCATACAAATATATGTGTGTCAAACATCACAAAATCATCCGGCATATGTTTCATAGAATATGCATAATAATATCTTGCATGCTGTCAAACTCCTTAATTTTGTTTCAAGAAATGAGTATGAACCTAGTTTTTAAGTACTGTATATGTTGTTTAGCTTATTTCATTACTGTTGTATATTTCATTTATTAACCCTTTCTGGCGCAAGATTTATTCATTACAAATTTTAATGAAATAACATATAAAATTTGATGCCTTGATGCCATGGACTGATAAAATGTGCTTAAAAAAATTTAGTCCTCTTCAGTACCTGGGGGGAGTCGGTTTCAGAGCAAAACCAGTGTGTGTCTACGGTCTCTACGTATTGTGTCAGGAGAAAAAAAACTTACCTGTATTTCAAAATTTTCTTGAGAGAAATTGTAAACAAAAAACACCAGCTTGTTAATTTCTTCCAGATTATTTCTATGTAGCATTTTTTTAAAATGTGGGTTAAATTAGAAAAACAGGGCTGTAACATTTGCATCAAAATATGGCAATACATTTTCTAATAATTCTTGATTGTACACTATAATTTCATATTTATTTTTGGCATATACTGCATCAGCGAACTTCGCCCTTTGAATCTAATCATTGATTCATCAATTGATTGATTCTGTCCAGGATGAAAAATTCCTAAAAATCTCTTTGACAAATGCTGTAACAGTGGCCTCAACTTATACGATTTGTCAAAATTAGGATCTCCTCTTCTGGGCTGTAAGATATAATCATTTACGTGTAAATGACCTAACAACCAAGAAAATCTTCTAACGGACATTTGCTTTGACACGTACGAATCATGAAAGAGTACATTCAAGGACTAAAAATTGTGGTAACTGGGAAGCTTTTTCATTCCCATTAGCAAATTAAGTCCAAGAAATACCAGTATTTCCCCAAGAGTTACTGGAGAGACGATTTTCCTTTCTGCGTTGCATACAAATTAGTCTGAAAGACTAGGAAATGGTAAATATTGACAAAAATATTTCAACTGGAGATGGATTTTCCATGGATATAACTTCTTCTGATGGTCCTTGCATTTCAGAAAAATAGGGATGGGATTTAGAAATGGCCCCTTTCTTTTTCCACGTCATAACTGTGCTTTGTGAAGGACCTAGCACATTTACATCAGCAGCTTCATCTTCCTCACTTTCCGAAGGTGAAGAACTATCTTCGTCAAATATAGATGAAGGAATAATCGCTTTCTTCACCTGATATTTCAGACTCTGGATCCCATGCAAGTTCATCAAATAAAGCTAAAGCCTTAATTGTGCTAAGTATTTTACCTGGCATTTTAATTCTCTATCAAAAAACTATAACGCAAATTTACATTACAATATATAAAAACAGCACTACTCATACGCAAAAAGATTTGACAAAATAATATACAAAATATTAGCTCGACCAAAACTAAATCTACTAGAAAAAAGCGACGCACTCCAAATCAGAACAAATGGAAAATGAAAAGGATTGCAGTTTTTAGCATTGGAATCAAATGATATTCGATGAGTGTGAATGCACGTGATTCTTATCACCCAAACTCTCCCTTTAACATAAACATTCCCTCCGAAACTCCTTCTCCCAACACAGCTGAGTTATCGTTGTTAGGGAATTTGGCAGAAATGCCGAATCCCTACTCGTTTAATATGGCAAAAAGTGCCAATAGCTATGGCTTGGGGTTACAGAATCGTATTGGCTCGCAGTGGAAGGTGGACGATAACCCGATAAGTTTCTTAAAAGTAGCTATATTAGCCGGAAATAGTGTGTGGTGTGCAAACATACAAGAATAACAAAAATAAGTTTAAAAATAAGCTAACGTTTATTCATTAGCGAACACTGAAAACAAAAAAACAAACAACATTCAGAAATAAAGGTAAAAGTCTTGTTTATAACTTAAGGTAAAGCTCCTTGACTTCAAAGTTTGCTTAAAGTAAGTTAAACGGAGGTGAAGTAAAAATTAAAAGTTCGGTACAACCTGGTTGATGTTTATGTACTTTATCACTGATATACAGCACCGTAATAAAAAATTAAATGGAGGTGTATAGTGCAGAGTAAAAAAAAAACGCAATGAAATGTAGAGCTCTAACTTTTATTTAAAAGTAAAAAATGTCGGCAACCAAAAATATAAACATGACTGAAATAATATAGCATAAAAGAAAGTCCCATCTGAACTAATGTAAAAAGCATTACTGCCATATACGGTGTAAGGACTTCGCCTAAAACCAAGACTGACAGCCTTTAATATTTACAAAATGCTTTATTTGCATCTAGATTAAATATAGGCTTTATACAATAATTACAAAAAAAATAAGCACTATCTGAGGCTATTTCGCGGGATTCGGGATATCATAATGGAACACGGCAGGCTCTCCTCCTCTGGCACGCGTTCGACGACGAGGGTTCTTCACACCTGTAAAAACGAAGTCAACTGCCCCCATTTACATCAAAGTGGCGAATATATATCCTCGCCCATCTCTGTGGGTGGTTGAAGCGTGCTCTCTTTGAACTCTTTCATAGCCCGTCTTCAGACCATTCCGCGTCTTCCGCTAAAAGGCTAGGTGATTATCCTCTGGACAGGCTTTGTCTGCAAACAGGGGGGATTTCTTACAGAAGGGGCTTCCTAATTGTCCGATGGCGACGCGGCGTCTGCCACAATTTGGTGACAAAGCGACTGTCACCGATGAATACGGTAGATTGATAATGGACGTCTTGCCGTTAGGCTCTCTCAGGAATTCCGAGTGTGAAAGGGGCGTAAGTCATTACAGACTAAATTCCTCCCCTCCCCAGATGTTTTTCTGCAGAAGTTTTTCACCTGCAAAAAACAGAACAAAAACATGGTCCTTCTCAGGACAATTTCAATTATAAAACTTTTTCCCGAAGGCAAATGCACGCCCAATTGACATTACGAGTAGACCGTTAATTTTGATCAAACTCTGGCTTTACCTTCATGAAAGAAAATTTTTAACTGTACTTCAAAGTATCATTTTAAAAGCACATCAAAAGGAATTTATAATTAAAATTTACGCACTTTAAAATCTCTAATAAGAGAACACGCCGTAGCAAAGAAATTATAAAGATTACACAATAATACAACAAATCATGGCAAAAAATTTAAATAGAACAGTATACTAATACATGTCAATCAAAAAAAAATTAAATTCATAGAACACTAGTACATACACATGACACTACATAAAAAACATTATAACTAGTAAATCACTCAACTGGTATCCCATAATTTACCTTAATTGTGATCACATGACACAAATAAATTCTCAAATTGATATTAAACACAGTTACAATGAAACAACTTTACACAAATAAAATTAAATACAAATCCAAAATGGATACCTAAACTTCATACAGAACATATCATCACGGTTACTAATACACATGAAAATTTTAAATTTCTTACTTATCTTTTAATACGTTTAACACTTATAGTCATAAAACAATTTAATACTCGGCTTTCCGTAAATTCTGGATCAGGGAACTTAATTCGTTCACGATTACCTGTGATCCAATCTTTTCCATTTAAGTGGACAGCCATCAGTGACCTAAATTTAAATATTCATTTTATCCTACTATAGGATTCACAATCGATTTAGGGTCTATTTTTTCAGTACTGACTGACATAAAATTATAACAAAATAGCTCATTGGCTCATTCCTTATCCAAAAAAAATTCACAAACCTCACATTCCTTATAATCACTTGGATTCTTTGACAACACTTACATGTATCTGTTGTCGTAACAACTCTTCAGACAAAACTTATCGATTTCACAATAAATCATCCAATTGCGGTATTCAAACACCGTACGGAGTGCATTTTGACTCCAATTACTACCATCTTAGGTATACACAAAAACATACACATTGGCATTTAAAAGTTAGCCAACACCTTTCTGAGGCATTCTACTGGCTTATGCAACAAACAAAACAGAACATAAAATGTTACAATTGAACATTAATTAAAACCTATCTGAGGCATTCCAACACGGCATACATAAAACCGTCATATGGCGTTTGCCACTACAAAACCGTTATATTATGATAACGTCAAAGGAATTTCACCTGAATTTTCCTTTAAAGCAAAACTCAACTTCTATGGTCGAGTCGTTCAAATTTACAAACAATTGCATGTTACAATTCATAAAAAAAAACATTACTCAAACGAATACGCATTAATTTCTGGTCACATTTTTACACTGAAACTACAATTAATCAACATACTTATAATATACATTTAAAATTTTACGATTAAACTTCGGCTTAGCCTGGTGTTCGGCGGGAATTAACAGTGTTAAGACGTTTCTTGTTATTCTTAACATTAGGACATTTCCCCTTTTGACATTTGTCACAAGCCGACACGTAATCATTTATGTCTAAGTGACAATATGGCCAGTAAAAATACTGAGTTAATGATTCTTTCATCTTAGCAACGCCTAAATGAACATTAGTTTGTTCGTGGCAGAGTCTTTTTAATTTCTCTCGATACTTTCGAGGCACAATAAGCAGTTTTCTAGTGGTTCCATCGTTATTTTTTTTCTGGTAAAATAACATCTCGTTTACCACCACGTACTTATTTTCGTCGGGCGTCTTCTTTTTCGCCCTATCAAAAATTACTTTTAATTCTTCGTCCTCACTTTGTGCAACTCTAAATTCTTCGGGTGAAGTCTTTAATAAGTCGGGAGTAATTATTTGTTTCTCCTGGAGAGGCAAGATAGTCGCGCTCTCTTCCGAAGTGATTTCTTCTACCGCTTCTGATCCGGGGATCACTTGCTCTATTTTCGTTATTTCATCTCCCGTGTCTAGTCTTTCTCTATCAAATTTTAGTTTTTCGGCCCGAGTTTGCACAGTATTTTTCACCGGAACTTCTACATTCCTGTTGATCTTCTCAAGCAAGGCTGCCGTTTTATTTCCTAACAAATAGTGTTTCTGCTCGAATTCCGTATTGCTGACAGCTGCTCTAGTTCTGGTGTGGCCCCATTCACATTTTAAATCGACCTCTGCTATAGGTAAGCAAACGGATGAATCTAACACAAGTGCACTGACATAAACGTGCTCTCCTGTGTGCATATGGGGTTGTACCAAATTTTTAGAAATCAGATCAATGCTCGCTCCTGTGTCTCTCAGAATAGACGTAGATTTTCCATTAACGACTCCCTGACTGATATATGGAGTCATCACGTCACTCGAGTCTCCTCCACTAGTTTCTGTTGCCGCGATAATTTCCGTCTCTTTAAGTTTAGGGCACTGTGGTCTCAGATGGTCATAAGAACCACACTCGTAACAACGGAGCTGTTTTCTTTTCTCAAAAATTCTTTCCTTGCTTTGTCCACTAGAAGCTTCTTTTTCCACATCTTTTTTTTTCTTTCTTCTCTTCCTTAAATTTATGATTATTGTTAAATGGCTTATTAATTTTATCTGTGGACTTTTGATTCTTTGGGAATTCTCTTGTTCGGAAACTGTCTTGTAAGCTTTCATACTTATCGATTTTTTCCGCTAATTCTAAAGGAGTATTAATCTGCATCCACTGCTCCAAAAAATGATCTTTTATATCGGCAGGTACCCGTCTCTTCATCTGTTCCGTTATGTGTAGGTCTCTCAGTTTCTTAAATGTAGTGATTTCTAAATCTGCTATCCATTCATCATAATAGCCACTAAGCTCATGGGCATAATTCCTCCATGACTTATCTGCGAGTTTAGGATGGCGATAAAACAGTTGTTTTAATTTTTCTGTATTCATCCTAAATCTCTGGAGAATCATCTCTTTGACGTAGTCATAATCTTTTGCCTGTTCTGGCGATTCTCTGGCCATCATGTTGGAAATTTCTGGGGTTAGTACCCCTAACAAATATGGCACCCAATCTTCTTTAGGGACTCCCGCCATCTCTGCTCTCCTCTCGAAATTTATTAGGTACAGGCCCATTTCGTCCCGTTTCTCGTCAAATTTCTGTATGGTTTTAAGGAGCTGAATGTTCTGAGTTGCGTCTGCATCTCTGTCCCTCCCATTTCGGGCTCTATTGTCTCCATTAATTCCTAATTCCAGTCTCCTTATTTCGAGAGTAAGTTGGTCTTGACGAATTTTGTCTTCTCTTTCTCTCTCTCTCTCTTCTCGTTTCGCTTCTTCTTGGCGAAGTCTCTCTTCACGTTCCTTTCTATCTTCAATAATACGCTCTAGTGCGAGTATAGCGTCTTCTTCGACGTAATTTTCATTTTCTGTAATGATCTTCTTAATTTCGAAAATCTTAAGCGTATCGTCAGCTAGTCCTCCTAACTCTTCTAAAAGTTCTAAAAGGTCCCCTTTCTTACCCTTATTTAAAAAGGACATTTTTCTAACTTTAGGGTAACTAACTTTAGGATAAACAATAAAATTATCCCTCAGCTACTAGCTATACTTTCCGACGGTATGTGTCCTAACCGGAACTAACAAGTTCAAAACTGATCAATTTTAGACCGAACTGTAATTTTAGCCCTTATGAACACCAAACTAGCACCGCACAATATAAACATTCACAATTTACTCAATACCTATCAAATCAAAATACCGAACTCTTATACAGAATACACATAAACAGAATTCTCAAATTAATCAACACTCTATATAGATTTCCCACACAGTAATACACAAATACTAAATTATCACTGTTAATATCAAAGCATAAGAAACTTAAATATATCTGTTACTATTAAAAGAAAAAAAATACTAAATACACACTGTTATTATCAAAAGCAAAAAAAAATTCACTTTCTTTAAAAATAGAGAAAATCATACAGTATTTGCAATTAACAAAACACAGAAATTTGCTAAGCTTATTGCAATTCCTAACAAACAAAAATTGGTTCTTTACTTGAACACTAACTGGTTACTCATTCATATACCATAAAAACACACAGAAATTGGTTTTACTTATCACAATTCCTAAAACAATAGTTCCTACTTAGAACTTCAAATGGTTAACTCATACACCATTAAAACACAGAAATTGATTTAAATCATCCAAATTTCTAATATAAATATCAGTTCTTAATACGAACTCTAAATGGCTACTTATACATATACCATTTAAAAAAACACAGAAATTGATTTAATTCATCATAATTTCTAAAATAAAATACCAGTTCTTAATACGAACTCTAAATGGTTAACTTGTACATATACCATTTAAAAAAAAACACAATAAAATAATTTTTACTTATTGCATTTATATAAAACCATTATTTAGTTTTTAAATCAAAGCCAGAATCTGATAAAAAGAATCGGCCTACCTGTAATCCTTTCGTTCATCACTGATATCCTATGACTCTTCTGACACCATTTAATAACAGTCTGTAAGGACTTCGCCTAAAACCAAGACTGACAGCCTTTAATATTTACAAAATGCTTTATTTGCATCTAGATTAAATATAGGCTTTATACAATAATTACAAAAAAAATAAGCACTATCTGAGGCTATTTCGCGGGATTCGGGATATCATAATGGAACACGGCAGGCTCTCCTCCTCTGGCACGCGTTCGACGACGAGGGTTCTTCACACCTGTAAAAACGAAGTCAACTGCCCCTATTTACATCAAAGTGGCGAATATATATCCTCGCCCATCTCTGTGGGTGGTTGAAGCGTGCTCTCTTTGAACTCTTTCATAGCCCGTCTTCAGACCATTCCGCGTCTTCCGCTAAAAGGCTAGGTGATTATCCTCTGGACAGGCTTTGTCTGCAAGCAGGGGGGATTTCTTACAGAAGGGGCTTCCTAATTGTCCGATGGCGACGCGGCGTCTGCCACAATTTGGTGACAAAGCGACTGTCACCGATGAATACGGTAGATTGATAATGGACGTCTTGCCGTTAGGCTCTCTCAGGAATTCCGAGTGTGAAAGGGGCGTAAGTCATTACAACGGTAAATAACTCTTTCGGACAAGAGCACCGACTGATTTGGATGTTCTATCCACCGCTGATATAACGCGTTTCGCCTTCTAAAATTTGCATACATCGTCAGCAAACCACGCTGCTAAATTATCTTATTGGATACTCTGCAATGCCGTCACCACAGTAGGCGTGGCGGCGAAAATCACTTCTATTGCGTCATCCCGTCCGTGTGTGTGTGTGTTTTTTTTTTTTTTTTTTTTTTTTGTGATGGATTGGGAAAAACTTTACTCGTACGTCTATCAATCGGCCCCCTTTTTCTCATCCGTCGTTCTTCAACAAAAAAAAACAAACAATCACTACATTTTCAATTCATATAAAACAAAAAAAAGTCCATTTATATGAAAAGTTTTTACATTCTTATATATGACGCATTACATTTTATTATACATTTTCAAAGAAACACTCAAGCACTTTTAAGCTGCATAAAGAAAAAAAAATTACAACACCAAAACTTCACTACAAAACCGATGTAGCTGTTCCTTAGTTAATGTCTTCGTAAAGTTATCGGCAAGATTGAATTTACTTCTGACAAATTTTAGATTAAAGCTTTTATCATAAATTAAATTTCTAAGGTAATGGTATTTTATATCGATGTACTTTGTTCTGTAATTTTCCACTGGCGATTTTGAAAACCTATTGCGGCTTGATTATCACATAACAAAGTACATTCGTTTATGTTTAATTTGAGGGCTTCGTTTTCTATTATATTTTTTAACCACATCAACTCTTTTGCCGCTTCTGCCAATGAAATGTACAGAGGCTGTTCGCACATTTTTTAGACGATTTTGGTAAGCGGTAATAAAAAATCGCTTGCTGCAAAAGAAATAATTGCAATTGTACTATGTTTTTAAAAGTCAAAATTATCATCTGCACCTAGAAAGTTTTGTTTTTATTCAAAATGGCGTTTTTAACAAAGCAGTGGTTCGAAGGTTTCATATATGCTCTTTCCGAAGAGAAATATGCATACTCCGTTATCCAAAAATGATGTGAGAGTCATGGTTTTGTGATATCTAAAGCGTCGATAGGTAATATCGTCAACAAGAAAGGAAAAAAACGTCAAATTGGAGCCTCAAGTGGGACAAAAATTCCAAACAATTATCCAAGGAAAAAAAGGACATCTTCGACTATTGCAAAGGTACGTTGTTTAATGTTAAAAGAAAATCCCCCTAGTCAAAGGACAGTTGAAAATCATTAAAATGCTCGGTATCCACTGTAAACAAAATGATAAACGTTGATTTAAATCTTAAGAAAGCGAAAAAACGCAATGTGCATTGTCTTCTTCCAAATCATATCGCTGAACGCAGGACACGCTGCAGAATTCTATATGAGAAACACTTATCCAAAGAAAAATGGAAAACAATTGTCACAATAGATTAATCATGGGTGTATTTAAATGATTGCAACAAAAAAAGAGCCATTTATTATCATAAACGGGGAGAAAAAAATTTAAGTACATGGGTCAAAGAATCGAAAGAAAGTTTTTCTAAGGGATTCATGATTGTTGCTGGTTTTTCTTATAATGGCAAGTTAAAAATAAAGAGAGTGGAAAAGAATGTCAAGATATTAACTTCAAATATACTATCAGGAACATATTTTATCGCCAATTTTTCTGAATGAAATACCATCGCTTTACCCACAGTGCCATCAATCTGTGAGACTCCATCAGGACAAAGCTAGCAGTCACACATCAAAATCCACTGTAAAGTTCCTAAACGAAATGGAACAAAAAACTGGTATCAAGACCATACCCTTCACTGATATCCCTACTAAATTTCCCGATGTATCACCTATGGATTTTTGCGCTTTCGGACTTTTAAAATCTGCGTTATCCAAACGTCGTCCCAAAACCCTTACAGGACTCTGGAAAGCTGTTCAGGAGGAATGGGATAGAATACCTCTTCTGACACTTCAAAAGGCAATATTATCCTGGAAATTGCGGTGTCGAAAGATAGTTCAGAATGAGGGATGTCAAATAGAACATTTAAAACACAAGAATTTTATGTAATTTAGTTTTGTGAATACAATATACATCGTCTAAAAAATGTGTGAACAGCCTCTGTATTCAGATTCCATAGTTGAAAGGCTGATGCACTTATGTTTAAAGGTTCGCCACGCTATGGGTACCTTATCCAAACAAATAACATAACCTCTGATAGACACACGGTCATCTCGGTTTGCAGCAAAATCAGAGTCAGCAAAACAAGTTAACTTTACCATTTCAACTTTCGATAAGTCTAATTTGTAATTTCTAGTACTCTTTAAATAACCCAATACTTTTAACATGCAATACCAATGCTGTAGTACAGGATTAGCTTGGAATTGTGCCAATATATTTACTGCGTACATGATATCCGGTCTTGTACGGTTGGCTATAAAAGCTAAACAACCTAACAGATTTATATATGGTATGTTGGCCATTTCTTTTAATTCTACACTAGTTTTAGGTTCGTCTAACTTAAATAAAGTGCAACCTTTTGCTATTGGTAATGAACTAATAGGGAACTTATACTTTTCAAACAACGTACAAACCTTATCAATATAATTTTGTTGACTTAACAATAGTTTTCCCTCTTGTTCAATGAATTCAATTCCTAGGAATTTACATGTTTTCCTTAAAACTTTTAAATCAAGTTGATTCTCTAATATACATATAATTTCATTTATATCAGATTCACTTTTTCCAAATAAAATTATATAATCTACATACAAAAGTAAAACAATATTATTTAATGAGTAAACGCAATTACACCATGAAAGTCTTTTAAATTTAGTAGAATCTCATCTATTTCAAAATACCAAAGTCTACTACTTTGTCGTAAACCATAAATGGCCCTTTTTAATGAACATACCTTGTTTGCATCTTTCATTTCATAGCCTTTTGGCTGTTTCATATACATGACTTTGTCTAAGTCAGCATACAAATATGCACTATTAATGTCCAACTGAACATGAAACCACTTAAATAAACAAACAAAAATAGTAAAAAAAAATCGTATCAGAGTAAAATTTATGACTGGACTAAACACTTCATCATAAGAATCACCTTCAGTTTGACAAAAATCTTGTGCAACTAACCTGGCTTTATAACACACCGGTTCCTTTCTATCGTTATATTTTACATTATACACCCATCTACTCCCTACAATTTTTGCATCTTTAGGAGGGTTAACTAATTCCCAAACTTTGCGATCCTGCATAATTTTTATTTCCTTGTCCATCGCGGATTTCCATTTCGATACTTCGGGTGATTTTACAGCTGCGTTATAACTTTTAGGTATATCAACTTCAATTAAGTGTGCTTCTAAATTACTAGTCTCTATCAACTCTGAAACCTTTCCTGATTGAGGATTTTCACCACGAAAGTCAAATAAATTCTCATCTAGTGCTATTTTATGCTCAGCACAGTATTTCTTAACATCGTTTAGAGAACGAAGTCGCGTGTTAGTTCCTTCAATTCGATAGTAAATATCAGTGCGGCTTCCATCCTTACGAGCAACAGCCTCTCTAACCCAAAGAATTTGATTAGATGGGGTTAACAGTTCACCAGTATCAGATTCAATTAAGGGGCTTTCGGATTCCTCAGATTCAACTTCAGGAGATCTGGTAAATGGAATATCCGTGTCATCGTCATCTGAATAGTCAGGCATTAAAAAATTAAAGTTAGTATACTCTGTACTTTTGGGACCCAGAAACGCTTCCACCCCCTTTTTAGTTTCATCAAACCTCACATTTAAAGTTTCTATTATTTTCTGCTCACTTTCAATCCAGATACGGTAACCTCTCGTCTTTAAAGCATACCCTAACATAATCCCTATTTTGGCTTTCATATCGAACTTACTACGTTTCTGCTTAGGCACTCCCACGTACGCTATACAACCAAAAACTTTGAGGTGGGATACTGAAAGTTCTCTTTTAGAGTATAACTCGAATGGAGTTTTCTTAAATCCTTTGCGACATACGCGATTCCAAACGTATGTGAAGCAGAGCAGTGCTTCGTCCCAAAATTTGTTTGGAATTCCACTATCTTTTAGTAATGACCTCACACCATCTAGGGCTGTTAAATTGTAACGCTCACTAGTACCGTTCTGTTCAGGGGTAAACGTATTCGTGCGTTCATGTCTAATTCCTTGTTTCTCTAAAAAGTTATTCATCTCATTATTACAAAATTCTAAGCCATTATCAGTACGAACTGATAGTATTTTTCTTCCCAGAAATCTTTCGGCTTGAAACCTCTTAAAACAGTTAAATACGTCAGTTTTACTACGGATTGGAAACACAACTGTCCTCCTAGAGAAATCATCAATAACTGACAAAAATATCTACAACCATTCTGGGAAATGGTGGGTAAGGGCCCACAAATATCCATGTGAATAAGTTCTAATGGATTTTCGGACCTAACTTTACCTATCGGCTTAAATGAAATTCTTTTAGCTTTTGCCAGTTTATATACGACACAATGTTCGTCTAATTGTTTTAATTCAGGCAATCCTTTTACACAGTGGATTTTACCCGTATTTACTAGGTAATCCTGATTTATATGACAAAACCTATTATGCCATAAAACACTACTTGTCTTTTTACTATCAGTTTTTAACATAGATACGTTACAAGTTAAAAGGGATTTACTATTCATTTGCCGCTTTCCAGTTAGATATTTCGTAGGTTTTAGGAAATATAAATTTTCCTTTCTTTTTGCAAAACACATCTCACTCCAGTCTGCATTATAAATCCTAATTTTCCCTTCTGAACCTACAAAATGATTACCGTCTTTCTCAAACTTTGATCCGGACAGTAAATTCCGTCTCAGCTTCGGACTATACATTACATCTTTAAGCGTAATTACAGACCGAGTTTTCCTAACTGGACTAAAAATTTTATGGTACCTATACCTTCTATCGGACTATTTTCCGGTCCTGCAGCTAATGTCATTTGCATGTTGCTAACCGGTCTGAATTTACAGAATAAGTCTTGATTATTACTAAAATGTGATGTTGCGGCGGTATCAATTACCCATCATATACTATCTACCTGTGCGTCTGAACTGCTCGAATTAGCTTCTATTTCGACTAAACTTCCCCCACTTTTTCTAAATTTACTTTTAGTTTGATTCTTATGATTAGGAAATTTAGTCCTGACAGTACAATGTTTCATAAGATGACCATACTGCTTACACCTAAAACATGGTCCAATTTCCCTTTTAATGTTCTCTGCACAGTCGTTCTTAGTAAGTTTAAAGCTTTTACCTGGAGTATTGGTCTTACTGTTATCGGGTCCACTCGCCTTGCTCAGGAAAGCCAGTTCACTCCGCTCAAGGTCTTGCTTCATCAGTGTCAGTCTATTCTGTTCCAGTATAAGTTCTGCTTCGATCTTGTGTGGCTGGAACTCCTCGTCACTCCAGCGGTATATCTGCTGTACGGTAGTTTGGTATTCTGGTGGTAAAAATCTGATTAGTTGAAATCCTATATACAAAGTTTGTAGCTCGTTACCAGCTGCCTTAAGTCGGTTTGCGGCTTCCTTCACACGGCTGATGAACAGACCAATATCTTCATTGGGTTCATGCCTTGTCAGAAAGAATTAATCTAAAAGTCTCATAACACGGGCTCTCGTGCACGGTTCAAAGTGATCTGTCAGAATTCGCCAGGCTTCTTTCCCGTCGGTAGTCGATGATATCAAGCTTCGTAAATCAGGACGCAGTCCTTGGTAGATAAAGGTATATGCTCTATCCTTTCTTAACTGCCAGTCGGCAAGCTCTTTCCAAGAGGTTCCAGTTTCAGTCTTTGGAGTTACACCGGACGTTTCGGCTTTACTGTCAGTTGACTTCTTTCAACTAGGGTCCTCGACTCCTTCAATAAAACGCCAGCATCCCCAGTGCCTTAACACAACTTGCATGTCAATTTTCCAAACTGACCAGTTTGTAGGAGTTGGTATCGGAATTTGGGATTCTCCATCACGACGGCCCCCTTCACAGCACTTTTAGGAAAAACGGCAGTCAGCTTCGAAAAAAGCAACAGCTCTACTGGGCATAGACTGGGCCCATAACCCTAATATACACCACCGTAATAAAAAATTAAATGGAGGTGTATAGTGCAGAGTAAAAAAAAAAAACGCAATGAAATGTAGAGCTCTAACTTTTATTTAAAAGTAAAAAATGTCGGCAACCGAAACTATAAACATGACTGAAATAATATAGCATAAAAGAAAGTCCCATCTGGACTAATGTAAAAAGCATTACTAAATAAGTTAAATAGTCGGTGCTCTTTCGGACAAGAGCACCGACTGATACACGCTGTCATGCCGACTGATTTGGATGTTCTATCCACCGCTGATATAACGTGTTTCGTCTTCTAAAATTTGCATACATCGTCAGCAAACCACGCTGCTAAGTTATCTTATTGGATACTCTGCAATGCCGTCACCACAGTAGGCGTGGCTGCGAAAATCACTTCTATAGCGTCATCCCGTCAGTTTTTTTTTTTTTTGGATGGATGGGAAAAACTTTACTCGTAAGTCTATCAATCACTGCACGGGTAAACATACGCAGATACCAAGTTCCGATGCTAGTTGCCCGGACACGGCCCCAAAAGGTTCTGGAAATATCTGCTGGTGCTCAGCTGGGGATCCGTCCTTGCAGAAGTCTGGCTATATGGGAGAACTGGGTGACTTCTGGAGATGCCTGGATAGGATCTGGTAGCAGAGCGTGGTTTACCAAGTGCGTTGTAAACTATCTTGCTTTTTGCTTCCTCACATTGCGTGCATCGAGAGTGCCTCTGCCTAGCGCATAACTGCTGGCTGTCACTGGCTTCGGGTAACTAACTACCTACCAGCTAACCATCGACGAACGACCATCTACAATCTAACTACCAACTACCTCCGCTGCCTAGCTGCTGCGGCTTTTATACACGACTGGTGTGTGTGTCGCCGTCTGGTGGTGCGCTCGGCTGTGGAAATATGCAAATATTTTCATGAGGTTAAAGTTGTTGAGATTTGCGGGCAGAAATGCCCCAAACTTGACGATTAGATTAATGTGCAGAGTCGTTCTAGCTGGCAGTAAAGGTGGACTTTTATAGCTAAGTAACAATAGAATAACGCTAAATAGTTTTCTTAATTTGTGACGTGTAACTTAAAGTAGGACATACTCAGGTTTAAACATAAAAATAAAACAAATTTATTTGCTTCTAGTAGACACAAAAAGTATAAGTACAGACGAGTCACTACACAACTTGTACTGTAAAGCTGAACGTGTCCGTAATTTAGTTCGCTGACACTCGGAAAAAATAAACAAAATACAATAACTCACGTAAACTTTGACGACACATCGCTGAAAGAGAAATGGAAGCTGGATACAAGAAAAAACTGCTGAGTTGGCTTAGCAGTGCGATGCCTCCGCTAAAAAAACTTTGCTTTATGATGAACTCGGACTCGGGTGCAATGAAATTCGTACGCCGAGATGGCTTGAACACAACTGTTCGGCTGCGAGTCACTGTTAACTACCCACACTAATGCACAAGCACCAGCCCCACACAAGCTCAAAAGGAACACCCTGCCAGGGAAACGCCGGCCTATATATGCAGTTCGATTACCGCGCTCCCTCGTGGTAAGAGATGAAAAACTTCTTTATGCAGATTTAAAAGGTGTTTTGGGGTTGACGTCATCAATGAAATAGCTCGGGAATGTATGACGTCGTTGCTGGCTGGTAGAATGGTGTCATTGCTGGTTGATTGACGTCACAGGATCGTCATGACACATCTGTCGTCAGGCGACGGTTGGCCTGCGTTATGGTGGTGTTTAATGGTGTAAACATCACATTGCTTACGTAGCTGGATAGTTAGGGGGAGAAAGGAAATGCATATCTGGCATTTTGCCTAACAAAAGTTCCGGTTAAAGCGTCTGCCATCACGGTGGTGTACGTCACTGAGTTGGTGATTGCATCATAGCTATCGATGGGTGACGCAATCGACGGTAAAGGTGACGTCAAACATATGGCTCACTTAGTAAAAATGGCTTGGGGAAAAACGGCTTTTTTTTCTAACAATCGTGAAAGGGCTCTCCCTATGCTGTAGCAAGCAAGACGCGGTCTCAAGTTACGTTGATGGAATAGAGGAAAAGTAACCCCCTTATTGCCCGCTGGTTTCGCTCTGAAACCGCTACATATTTAAATAATAAAAAAAGTGTTTTAGAGGTATTTTTCGAAATGTTAGAATTTTCTCTCATTATTTACGAACAGAAGAAGGAAATTTGGTTGTTTCTTTCAGTGTCCTTAAATTATTTCTACTTGAAAACTATTGGAATTAATAAGCATTGAAAAAGACCTGTTAATTTCACCATTGTATACCCTCTAAACTTTGAATTTAATTTATTTCTGCCATTAATTGGTGTTCTATAGAGTTAGAAGATTGAATTATGCAATAATTGTTGAAAATAGACAAAAGTAAGAGCATTTAAAAAAAATTTCAACATGTGGTTTCAGACTGAAACCACTGCGCCGCAAAGGGTTAAATGTGTCAAAAGTATGTTTCTTCCAAGCTAATATATTATGTTTGGTTTATTTTCAGTTGTAGATTTTTTTAATCGCATTAATTTAATCTACGGAACTGTAGTTGACATTTGCACAGAAGAAAGCTGCCCTACTATGTCTGGTGGATCAAGGTATATTTTAATTTTTCATTAATCTCATTTAATTTGGTATTTTATCAGCAGCTGTGTTATAACAACCCTTGGTTGTACTTAGTCATCTTCAGAAGTCTGTCCCATCTTGTTCTCATAGAGGCAATCATTCTCTAGTTCTTTACACCAATGATTTTAAAATTATCTCTATTGTCTTTCTTTTATTTTTTTGTTAAGTATGAAATTGCTTTTTTTGGGGGGAGGGGTGTCAAATGTAGCAAATGTTCTGTCCATTTTTTTCTTATTTTAATAAATTTAATTCCATCATTATCTTTGAAAAGCCTTTCTAGCTCAAAATTATGCTTTCTTCTCCCAATTCCATTTTCACTAATGTCATGAAAAATACTCCTCAAAACCTATAGTTCGGAAATTACTGGTCTTTTCCTCCTTTCCTTCCTGTCCATGTGTTTGAATAATTTGTGAGAACTTATCTGACCAGGACTTAATACAGACCAACCTTCTTTTTTTTCTTGATTATATATGATTTAAGTATGTTTCTCAAACCACATAAAATTTGCAGTTACCAGCAATTACTCAATTTTAATTTCTAGGTTGTCATCATTTTGGTGGTTCATTTCAGATCCTAAAAAAGTAAAATTCTTTACCTTTCCAAAATTGTGTTTATAAACTTCAAAATAAATAGAACTTGTATTCTCCTGTTAAAACATATTTTTATTGTAATAATATCAGAAGAAAGAAAATAATTACAAGATAAAAATAACTTTTTATATACCATGTTTTTAAATTTTCTGTTGAATCATATAAACTTGATAGTTCTATATATTAAATACTTTTTAAAAATTCTTTTGATGAATTATCCCATCAACTTGAAAGAAAATTATCAAATGCGTAATAAAGAGGTATCAGTTACGTTTAACTTTTTGTTCCCGTCCCGGCCGATAGATGGCTACACCATTCTACAAAACAAAAGTAACTGAAAATGAATTCAAATTCTGCTTAAAGATAGCTAAAAGTATCAAAAGAATGAGATGTCATTGTGTTCTCAGCTATTCTAAAAGTTTCAAATGTCTAGCTAGTCGAGAAGTTAGTTAAAAATCTATTGGAAGATTTGTAATGAACAAATACACAAACAAACAAACAAGAAAGCAAGTTAATAAAAACGTGGTAATTAATTCAGACATAATAATGCATTTTTCATAAAGTAAGCAATAAATAACTATTTATGTGATTTTTACTGCTGAAAATTGGATGTCAAGAAGTTTTTTAATCCAAGTTCATATTTATCTAGAGTTTAATATAATTCCTAATAAGATTTATTTTTGAAATAAAAATTTGTTTGTGTATTCAGAAAAGATTGTACAGACAGTCACTGCTAATTGATCGTTCAGATTTGGTACTCTAAGAATTCACCATTCCCTTTTTTTCATTTCAATAACTTGTGTATAATAATTGTTTAAGTTTGATTTTTCCCAAATCATGTCTCAAATCAGCAAACTGTTATTTGCATTTGGAACTGAGTTTAAAGTGTATTAATTGTATTTCAATTGTATTGGCTTTCAAATTTGTGTGCATTTATATCTAAATTTTTCAGATTCTGATAGTTATCATTTAACTAACTTTTCCATAAATAAAAAGTTTGAGGGTGGAACAAATTTTAAAAAATCTCAGTTTTGATAGATTTTGTTTCAGTTTTGATATTCTCTTTTATAGATAACCTAGTTATATATTTCAAATATATAACTAGGTCTCAAATAATTTGAGATATGGGTATTTATATTTTTCACATTAAATTGAATTTTTGATTCTGATTAACTCTACGTATTTCCATGTTTTCAAATTCTGAAGTAGTGTTTTCAAACCAAGAATTAGGTCATCCTGTTTGTAAATGGAAACATGCAGTTCAGTTTTTTGCAATGGTTTGCAGCCAGGTGTTTAAAATGCAAAGTATATGTGTATTTGTTTTACCTTTTGTGAAGCATAGATGCCTTTAAAAATAAAATATCTAGTAGAAATATTATCAAAAATACATTTTCTTTTTGCATAGATCTTATTTTAATTTATTTTATTTATAATTTATTATAAAATATATATATATAAATAGATATAGATATGATGGTATATATTAGAGGTCATTTGGGGAACAATTTACTTCGCTTGAGCCAGAAGCTAAATCGCATTCAGGTTGCAGTTTGTTAATCTATAAGGCAAATAAGTGTCTTTTGTAAATATCAGTGATACTCTGTATGTTTTTGTTCCTCAAAACCATTAATGTTTACATGTATTTTGAAATTTCGATCTGTCCTATATTTGAATTCTTACTTCCCCTTCCTAATTGAGAAATTCATTTTTTGCTTGAAATAGCCAAAGATTAGTTTTAGCATCTCATAGATGTTCTTTTTAAATCTTATAAAATTGTTTACATGGTATCATTAATGTGTACATTTTATACACCAAATTTTACATTACACATTTGACTTAATTCACATACAGTCGAACCCTGTTATAGCGAACCTGGGATATAACGAACGAAATTTTTGGTCCCGCCGTTTTCCTATTCTATTTAATGCTAATTTACCCTTTTATAGCGAACCTCCGACATGTTAAGAATCGGCTATAACGAACCTTTTTTTTTCTGTCGACTGATTTTTTTAAAAAAATTTTCCGCAGTTGTGAAAACATGACTTTGACTCTGATTTCATATGGAAATGTATGTCAGCTAGTGAAACATGGAGTAAATCAGCGATAAGTCTGTTTATTCAAGGGTAGAAACATCTGCATTCTTTCCCTTTGACGATAGCTACTCTGCAGTTGTAATCCGGCCAGTAATTCGGTAAGCGAAACCACAGTAAGAGGAGGGAGGGGAGGGGAAAGGTTCACCAAACGCTCTAGGAGAACAAGTAAAAGCATGAACAGTATAGCATATGCACACCCGAGAACAAGGGGAAATGTCAACTCAGGGTCGAGCCGGAAGATTCATTTCCACATGCAGGTGGAAGGGAAGTCATTTCATCTAATTCACCTATTTGAGTGTTTCTCACAAATTAAAAATTCGCTTTTAAGAAATCATTAGGTTCATCATGTCGAGCAAGCGTAAAGCATTCTGCATCGAAGAAAAGTAAATATCATAAGAGAAATACAAAATGGTGGTAGCCAAGTTGACATTTGCCGAAAAAAAGATTTATCGAAATCTACAGTTGGAACAATATGGAAAAACAGAGAAAGCATACTTTCTGCTTTTGAGAAAAAAAACTCCCCAAAAAAAATTAAGAAAAGCTGACCATCAAGAAGTGGAAGAAGCTTTATTAAAATGGTTCAGCATTCAAAGAAGCCAAAATGTACCAATTTCTCGGCAAATGCTTCCGTCAAAAGCTGATGAATTTGCCAGTAAATTTGGAATTCCATTTTCGTGTTCTAATGGATGGTTAGACAGATTCAAGAAGCGGAACAACATATCTTCTGGAAAAATTGTCGGAGAATCGGGAGATGTTTCAACATCCAACATCGATACGTGGAAAGAAAATATTTGGAATGACATATTTAATGCTGATGAAGCAGCACTGTTTTACAAGATGACACCAAACCAGACATTAAAATTTAATGGAGAGAACTGTAATGGCGGAAAATTGTCGAAAGACAGAATCACATTTCTTGTGTGTGCCAATATGAGTGGAACTGAACGTCGTAAGCTTCTAGTAAGTGGAAAATCTAAACACCCCAGATGCTTCAAAGATATCAAACGGCTTCCTGTTTCTTATGAAGCCAACTGTAAGGCGTGGATGACTAAGGAACTGTTTGAAAAAGAACTTCGAAAGTGGGATCGTGAACTTTCAGCTAAAAAACGGAAAATTCTACTTCTGCTTGACAATTGTAGTGCACACAAAAACGATAAACAGTTACAATTGATTAGAATTGTACTCTTTCCCCCGAATGCAACTTCTGTAGTACAGCCTATGGACCCGGGTGTCATCAGAAGCCTTAAATGTCATTACAGGAAGCAGCTCATGTTACGAATTTTAAAAGGATATGATAGAAATGTAAAATGTGACGTTTCTCTTCTTGATGCACTTATAATGCTCGAAAAATCTTGGCGGCTTGTTACAGATTCTACAATTAGAAAATATTTTCGACATGCTGGCCTAGCAAAGAATGTTGAAGAAGAAGATGATGAAGATTTACCTATCGCGATGTGGATAGAAAAACACAATATTTCCTCATTCTTGTATTGTGACATGCAATTGTTCGAAACATTTGATGATGAAATCATTACATGTGAAAATCCAACTGATGAAGATATTGTGGAAGAAATTAAAATGAATCATTCTGAAATCGAAGATTCTGCATCTGATGCTGATGAAGAGGAGCACATAAATGATGAAATTCCCACCAATTTAGATGCTACAGCAGCAATGCATGTAATTAATAAGTTTTTTTCCACACAAACAGTGGAAGAAAGAGTGTTGCAGTCATTTGACGTACTGGACAAAGAAATTCATATAATGTTTTTGAAATCGGTATCACGTCAGCAGAAGATTACCGATTATTTCTGTAACAAAACAGTGAGCAAGAATTAAAGGTAAAATGAATTTATATCCATTTGTCTTTCATTTTTAATTAGTTTAATTAGTATTGTATCAGTTTAATGTTATCGATTTTAGTCAATTTAATTCATTAATGGTCATTTTTAATAGATTTTATCGTTTTTTAATACATCATTATTGAATACACATAGCAACTAATGAGTTATACATTTTGTGAACATTTTTCTTAACGGTTCGGATATAGCGAACCAAACCTTTGGTCCCTTGAAGTTCGTTATAACGGGGTTCGACTGTAGTATATACATTTACTTTGTAAAACCAGCACAGCTTTCAGTGATAAATAATACCAACAAAGTTACTAAGTTTACTGATCTCCCATAAGTTTCCTTCTATTCATGAGAGTGAAAGCAAAACTACTTATCTCCTCTGTAGTTCGTAAACTATCTAAGAGAGGATCACTTCCAATAATTATCCCTTTAAGTCACTCAAAAACACATCTTTGTAGTTGTTAGTCCCTTCAATTGCTTGTTAGTGATCTTTTATAATTGTTAAGTTCTTAACTGTTTGGCATCGGCTGGTACAAGTGCTGTACCACTGAAAAAATAATACTTCTGCACTCCTTTGGTCCAAATGATTTACAGCTTAATTTTTCTCCCAAAACTTCCAAATGGGGGCACATATTATCAATGAAATTCTTGTATGACAAGGAGATAGGCTTGGTTCTGGTCACAGTCGTCCATTTACCATTTTTGGTGATGACAGCCAAATTACTGCTAGCTACAACATGTGTGTGAAATTAGAAATATACTAACAGCAAATATATATCCATATTAGTTGTTAGGAAGCAAAACAAAAGGAATTATATTAATTTTATTATTTTTTTTTTTAAATGAGATAAAAATGTCCCTGTTTATTTGTTAACTTTTCTCATGTAGTTATATCACATGACAGTAATAACAGCAGTTAGCTGTAAGTAAATGCAATGGGTTTAATGACCTATAATTCATTTCAATTATATATCAATACTTTTAAATTTATTAATCATTTAAATTTTTTGTTTTTTGAGTTGCATTTATGTCTTATGCACTATGATAGGTTTGAATATCTGTGGGCTGATGGTGTACACTACAAACGACCGACCCCATTACCTGCTCGTCAGTATATTTCATTGTTAATGGATTGGGTTGAAAAACAAATCAATAATGAAGAAGTATTTCCTGTTTCTGTAGGTAAAGTAATATTTATCTCCCTTTATTTATATATATATATATATATATATATAATATACAGTCGAACCTCCATATATCAAAGTAGCAAATTGCCGGAAAAAATTTGATATATAGAAATTTCGATTGATAGAATTGATCTGAGTTTTATCATAATTCTCCTAAAACATTAAAATTAAAGCTAATTTTCATATACAAAACTCCATTTCTAATTTATAGGTGAATCACATTAAATAAAAGTTAATAATTAAAAAATTAATTAATATGAAAGATTTATTGAGTACTACATACATTTTATAAAAACAATAATCCAGACAGTGGTTACAATGATCACCATTGCATTCTTATAAAAAAAACTACGAATATCTTGCTGAGCAGCCAGTTTTGCGGAAAGTTCATCAAAGAAATGTTCGCATTTATTCAGTCCACTAAAAACTTCACCAGGGACATTTTCCACAAATTGAAGTTCACGCCATATTGTTTCAAATGCTTCTTGTATTTCTTTTATCAATGGCTTGGAAATGTTTTCAGATTCATTTGCTTCTTCTGGTTCTTTTGTTTGTTTTTCAGTTTCATGAAACAAAGTCAGTATGTCTTCGTCTGTAGGATAATCAGCAACAATTAACTTATCATCGAATGTCAGGAATTCGTTAAGAAGAATACTGTCTGTAATGTGACTATAGGAGTGCAAATTTTCCCAAGACTGTTCAATGTGCGGGAAAATGTCTTGTTCTTTGATTTTTGGTAATACATCGAACCCAGCTTTTGTGAAACAGTTTTTTATTGTAGATTCAGAGACGTCATTTTCCCACACTTTGGCTAATTCTGCCACACATAACCTTTATATCAATCACCTTATGTAAAGTTTTTTTCATTTTCAAATGTCCAGATAAGTCGTCTGAGAATGCGTTTTCGGTAATGAAGTTTCAGGTTTTTTATTATACCCTGGTCCATTGGTTGCAATATTGAAGGGATAGTCGGGGGAAGAAAAAGCAAATTAACATTTAATAATTTTGAAAACACATTAGGATGGGCCGGGCAATTGTCTACAATCAAAGCAATTTTTCTATTTTGATCACTTATTTTTCTATCTAATTTCAAAATCCACGCTTTAAAAATTTCACTTGTCATCCATGACTTTCTATTAGAACAATAGTCAACCTCTAAAGATGTTACATTTTTTAATACTCTAGGGTTCTTACTTTTACCTACTACCAATAGTCAAAGTTTTTCTTTGCCACTCGTGTTAGTGCCTACCAGTACAATTATTCTATCCTTACTGTCCTTGTCTCTATGACAACCATCGTCTTTCAAAGTTAGAGTTCTGTTGGGTAAGCACTTAAAAAAGAATCCCATTTCACCAGCATTAAAAATATCAGGCTGATAATCTTTTAGAATTTTTTTTGAGTCGTTACTTTTTCAGCCATCACAGACTGCTTCAGATCCATTTCTACTTTCTCCAGAAATAACTTTTTCTTTGATGCCATGCCTTTTCTTAAATTTGTCTGGCCACCCTGAACTTGCATGAAATTGATTATTTCCGAAATGTTTAGCATACTCCAATACCTTCTCTTTTATGATAGGACCAGAGATCGGCAAGATTTTGGTCTCAAACACTCTTTATCCATTTCAAAATGGCCTTATCCACTGTATTGTAACTGCATGTTTTCGAATGTTTTCTGTTAGTTTCAATACTTTCATAAGATTTCATTACGGGATTCCGATTTTTTATAATAGTTGGCAGTGTGCTTGGGGGAATACCAAATTTAGCAGAAATGTCTTTTTTACGCATTCCACTATCTACATTCTTCAGCAATTCAACTTTATCCATAACACTAAGGGATTTTCTTTTTGACATTGTAATCGAGAGAAAAAGTAAAAGTTCAAAATGAATATATAAAACACTACTTTAATTTGAACAATTTTCACTGAAACTAAGCAGATGTGGGAGTGAGAAACAACCATCAGACAAAAGGGATAGCTAGAAACTGCTTTTATTACAGGACAGGTCGCAACCGAAATTCGAAAACGAGTTGGGGCAATTTAGGAATCCCAGAACAGAACAAAAACCTGTTTGTCCACCCCTCAACCCCAGCTGACTTGTGGGGTTCGAAGTGACCTTCACTAAACTTCATTTCTCCCCTGACCTTCATTTTTCGTGAGGTAAATGGTCTAAAGTAGAATAAAATCTCCCAATATGTCTTGAAAAAAAATTTCAATATATAGAGATTTTTTTTTATATATATAGAAACAGTTTTTCTATGTAATGAACATGGAGATTTGCTAAGAGTTCGATAAATAGAAAATTTCAATTTGGGGAAGTTCAATATATGGAGGTTCGACTGTGTGTGTGTATATATATATATATATATATATACACACACACCTTTATATTACTTAACTCATTCAAGATGACTGTATCATATGCACAACTGCACAATCTCTGTCAGAGAGCCCAAGATATGTTTAGTGTATACATATTTAGTCATAATAGTTAGTATGAAGCCAATAAGTCAACAAATTTTCTATTGAAGTTTGCTCTTATCATAATCTATATGTGCAGGTTTCAGTTTATGGTGCTTTACAGTGAATGTTCCTGACTTTTTTTTATGTAAACTGACTTGCAGGGTCTATTTTTAAAAAATTTCAAATGTGATTAAAAGGGATAGGTTATAGAAGTTTCTGTTATAGAAGTCTGCTGAAGAAGGTTATAGAAGTCTGCTTTGGATATTTATTTAACAGAGAGCCAAAGATGCAGTATATTTATATAGAGACTAGCCGGGCTTCACCCGGCTAGGCTCAAGCCATCCGTGTAACATATTTATGTACTTCGGGCCCCACAAAAGAAAAGAAAAGCGTACAAATGTATTAAATTCAAGTGAATAAATTCCTTTCAATTTTCATTCCCGTCGCTGCCGACAGATGGCTGCACCATATGATTTGGTTTCTCAGCAGTGAGTGATTTTAGAATGAAAATATCTCTAAAACTATTGAATTAACAGTATAAGTGTATGCAGAAAAAATTATCAGTTTTCGAAGCTCTTTCCAAATATGTAACATTTATGTACTTTCATGAAAAAAAAATTACACCGTTTCCTGTATATTTGTCGGCCATTTTTTTTTCCGAGGATCGGTGCCCACCCGGATGAGTGATCTCTCGACATCCACTTGTCTCTTTATTAGTATAGATGATAGTGGAAAGCATCTCTAGTACTTTTGAATTAAGTGTCTGAAATGTATACAGAAGGTCGTTTTCACTTTATGGAAACAATTTTGATAGTTAAGTTTTATGCATAAATGCCATATTTTTTGGAACAATTTGCTTTTATCTGATAGCAATGGTTCTCGACAATAGCTCTAGCTTGAATTTTCCATGAAAGTAAACTTTTTCTTAGTACTGTCAGTCAGTTGTAGCCCATTCCTCTTGGACCGTTTTCCAAAGTCCGTTCAGTGTTCTTTGATGCTGTTTTCCTAAAGCTCGTTTTAATAAATTGAAAGCACAAAAGTCCATTAGAGAAGCATCAGGGGATTTTACAGGTATTTCATTAAATGGGATACACTTTATTCCTGTTTCTGATTCTTTCTTTGTTAAATAAGCAGCAGTTGATTTAGACGTGTGACTAGAGGATTTGTCCATATGAAGCTCAACTTTATCGATGTCTTTTCCATATAAGGCTGGACTTTCTTCTTCAAAAATTGGTTCTAAAAAATTCTACTGATAGTAGAGTGAATTAATTTTGCCTTTACTGGACACTTTTTATTTTTAATTTGCCATTGTAACAAAATCCTGCAACTATTATAATTCCCTATGGGAACTTTTCTGTACACTTATGCCATTTCATACAGTCATTACAATCAGTTGAGCAATAGAAAATTAATCTTTTTTTTATTACAGTCACTTAAATACACCCATGCCTCATCGAGTGTTACCACAATTTTCCATTTTTCAGCAGCTAGGTGTTTTTCATATAATTTTCTACAATTTGTTTTTCTTTCAGCAATATGCTTTGGCAAAAGCAGATGAACTTTAGATTTAATTATCTTTTTTAACTTCAAATCTTTATAAATGATTTTACTTACAGTGCCAGAAGACATTCCTAGTTTCGATGCAATTGATCTTTGAGTCTGCAGATTTTCATTTAGGATCAGAGACTTTCTTGATATTTATCTGCATTCGAAGAGTCTTAGGATAAGGTTTTGTGGTCTTGTTTTCATTTTTAGTTTCAGCTAGACTTTTTTTCCTTTCAAATTTAATATATTATAAATACCCTTTTTTTTAAATGCCATAACTGCGATTTTTACACCGCTTTATAATTTGTTGATACGAATATTTCTCCTTGGAAAACGCAGTTATGTAACCTTCAACTCATCTATCAATTTTAGGAGCCATTGTCAAAATATATCTTTTATTTTACAATCCAATCAAATCAAAACAGTACCAGGCTATTATTCTGAAGTTTCCAAATTTTTATCTCAAAATGCAAATGACAAAAAAAATGCAAAATTGTTTCCATAAAGTGCAAACGACCTTCTTTATTTTATTTTCAGTTAAACTTTTTTAGTATACTGAGCTATGTTGTTTTTAATTGTTGATAATACTTTCTTTGTGTTATCGACAATTTAACTTCTTTTTTTTCAACTTGTAACTTTATGTTGATTTTTGCTGCTGTTCCAAGTAAATTGACAGGCTTTATTTATGTGTATGTATGCTTTGTGTAGTTTGTTTCATTGTTTTCTCTCTACATTGAAGGATTTTTTGTGTGCCAGAATGCATTAATCTTAAAGAGATTAAATCTTCTTATACAATCCTTTGTTTAATTGTAATGTTAGCATTGTTGAAGAAGAAATATTGTCATTAAATTTTTTATGTACCATCATGTTTTGGTCACCAGTATGATTGTTATTTTAATATGTATGAATATGTGTGTACCAATGGTATACCTTTGTCCTTAGCACTGTGTGTGATAGTTTGAGGTGACTGTCATGAGTCATACCAGTTTGCTATGTATGTAATTTTGAATGTAACTGATGTTTGTTACAATAATATAACAGTATATTATAACTGATATATTGACCAAAATACCAGAGATTGTAAAAGCAATGAATACAATCAAAAGCTCTCATGTAATTTGGTCTTTAATGTAATGAAGACAGTAAAGAATTACCGTTTGATAAAACATTTGATGTTTTTCTAGTATAGTCACTAGAAAATACAAAATATCAAAATTGTTTTAGGGTGTGTATATGCCCTAAAATTGTCTTGATAAGTTTTATGATTCCGTAGGTCATAAACATTGTACTTACTGAATTTATGCCCTTGCAAAAGGATATTAAATTTCTAGCTGTGGAAATAGTTTTTGAAAATTTAACTAATTCCTGAATATTATTTATCTTGATGTTTTTTCTTGCCGACTTTTTAAAAGTTATAAAAATATTTGTTGCAGTATTCTACTGTGGGAAAAAAACTTTTTTAGGACATTGACTGTAAAAATGGTGTAAATGTGGAAAACACATATTTGAGGCAATATGTTTTAAGGAAGTTCTATGTAGGATATAAATATTAGAACTTTTTGAGTTGGGTTTTGAGGATTCAAAAGAATAACTTTTTTTTACAGACATATAATGAGGATGACTATAAAAAATATTCATTAAAAAGTTTATTCTAATTGTTCAGTGTGATCTGAATTTTACAGTTTAAGGTATTGAAAAAAGATTTTGTTACCCATTATTTAATTTTAGTTGTTGGACAGCCAAAAAAAAATAAAAAATGTGATTTAAGTGTATAGTTTGATAATTGACCTCTCATTACTTTTTTCTTGTATTTTATTTAGATATTCCATTCCCTAAAAACTTCATACCAACATGTAAGAAAATATTAACAAGATTATTTCGGGTTTTTGTTCATGTATATATTCATCATTTTGATAGATTAGTATCAATTGGAGCTGTAAGTATATTTGAAATATTTCTAGGACATGTCATTTTTAAATATGTTATGCAAATATTTGGCTATGTTTTCTTTAATGTAGGATTGCGTTCCTCTATAACAGTCTGCAGTAAAGCAAAATTTCAGACATTAAAACTGTCATCACGAGTTTTAAATCAATGGCAGAATATTATTTCTATTGACTTCTTCTGACATATGTAACTTATTTTTCTTACCATTGACCTATTCTGCACAGGGTTATCACTCATCCTTCTCTTCGTATGTAGGAATTTTATCGTAAAAAATAAATAAAATGAGATAAGCAACAATAAGTAATCCTACGTTAATAACCTGCGGTAGTTTCATTAGAAGAGACTACCAGAAATTTGTGTGTGTGTGCGTGTTTGATTTTTTAGTCCTTAAACTGGTTTGAACAGTCTGTTTTGAATAATTAGTATTTATACATTGTGTGGGTTACTTTAATACATTTAAGCATTTGGGTTAACACTGCACATATATCGCTCACTCCTTTCAATAACGTCATATCTCAAAAAACAAGATTTTTCAGGAGTGATTTGAAAGTTTAAAAGTACATTGAAATGTATTGAAAATAAATTTTAATTGTACTCTCTAGCGGCTAAATATTGAGCAGCGAGATAGGATGATCTTGCAGGGATATACTACTCTTTTAGGGCTTTCTGAAAACAAGCATAACTGAAAATTGCCAATTTTTGAGATATGACGTTGTTGAAAGGAGTGAGCGATATGTGAAAAAATTAGAACGTTGCATATATGTTGGTATCAGAAATGGTAGGAAAAAATTTCCATACTTATATACAGTAACCACCGCTTATAGTGATCAGTGGTTATAAGAATCAACCGCTTATAAGAATCAATATCGCAAAAACAAAAACAAATGTACTATTTCCATGTTAAAATTTTCGCTTTAAAGAATCAATCCACCGGTTTTAAGAATCAGCTTACACTCTTCGCTTTCCTTTCATTTTTCCAAAAAAGCCACTCAAACCCTCAAAAGGCACTAAGTTCTTTTTTTATTCTTTTTTAAAGAAAGAGTGATAATATGGGAGGGAATACAGTCGTAAAATGCGCCCCTTTCTTTGTTAGACCTGTCCTGTACCCAGGGGCTTCTTCACCCGTCCGAGTCCGATTTCATTTTTCACAAACAAAGACAGGGACTCTTTTTTCCACCTACCACATCCTGGTTGCGGCTTCCTGGACCCTGAAACACACAAATCTTTGGTGAAGTGTCCACTTTCACTTAGGTAAACGTGCCATTAGTAGATTCAGCACGTTATCAAGCCGTGAAACGTAAGCTAGAAGGTAAATCTTCGTCTGAGACTATTGGTATTGAAAGAAGTATAAACCGCCCCCTGAAAACTTTATTACCTCAAACTACCATAGAAAACATTTACATGTAGTTGAAATGTTAAGCAGGTATCTTATAACAAATGTTGGATTTTTTTTCTCTTACTATAATCATATGTATCAACTTATAGGTCTAGAAAAGAAGTTGCATTTTTAAAATTATATAAAGAAATTTAATAAAAGATAATTAACGTAAATTAAAGAGTATTTTATGGTAAATTATCTAATATATGTATATATAGGTGCGTGTGTGCCTGTCCAAAAACCTAAATTTTGGCTATAAGAATCAACCGCTTATAAGAATCAAAAACAGTAATAACAAACGTGATTCTTATAAGCGGAAATCACTGTATATATATATATATATATATGTATATGTGTGTGTGTGTGTGTGTATCTCTGTGTCTGTGTATTCGTATGACAAGATATTTAACAGAGGATGAAATTTGAGTTTTAAAGCAAAAATTAAGTGAAAAAATTTTCATAATTCTGATACCAGCTGTACTGGTGATGTTTTATTTCTCCAGCAGATGTAAATTTCATGATATCTTCTCCATATGAGTTTTTATTTCGGGACTTTTTTCTGCTTTCTATAATTTGTTTTAAAGATTTTTTTTGGTATTTTCCAGCAAGCAAATCTATAGTAAGAAAGTTTTACTATATGATTTAGTCATGTCAGAAAATCAGGATGAAAGAATCTGAATAAGGCATTAGATTTTATGAAAATTTTTTTTTTTTTTTTTTTCACTGCAAATAAATATGAACTGTGAACAGAAAGAAGCACTTACGAAGGTTTCTAATAACTTACATACAGCCCAATAGACAATAAATTCGTTGAGACTGCTTTGTAGTATAGAATCGGCGATATTTAGGAAAATTATCCTTTATGACAGCATTACAAAAACCTTAGCAGTATTAAACAATAACTATCACAAGTAAATTTTTTACTCCGGACAAAAATGATCCAAATTAATCCTGATTATTGAAAATGGGAAAGATTTCAAGTATGTTGAAAAAAAATTTTCAAAAGAGCATTTATTGGTGAAGTTATAACATTTAAAGTACTAAGGCCTATATTCCAAAAGTATTCAAGAATATCCTGTGGTTTTCATTTATTTGGCTACACTCATCCATTTTGGCAATATTGAATGTAAATGTGTATATTATTTGGTAAATTATTTATTTACATTCAGAGTACTAATGTGAAAAAAATTAAAAATGCTTTAATACACAATACCATTTTTTATAACAAATCATAAATTTTTAATATTCAGAGTAAAGTATGATTTAATTTTAATTCATCAAAAATTCTAATCTCTTTTAATTGTCACCAATCTATAAAAAATAATTTCATATTTGTATATTTTTTTTCATTTAGAAATTGTCCTAAATACTTCCCCCAGGAGAATAATACATACTCCTGTAAAAACTTTTTTGATAAAAATCCTCATTATAAATGAAAAAGATAAGCTCCTTTTTCATAATTGGAGGTCTGTTTACTGTAAACAGCACCATATATAGAGAGACTAGGGAAAACACGTCTGCTTCACATACACCACAGTTTGTAGAAAACCAATTTGTGCCGCTTATTATTGATCCACCAGAATGACTATCCTCTGAATCAGTGGTAATAGTCCTTTGTAATAGTCAACACCCCCTTGAATCTGAAAATAAGGTCTCACACCCCCTTGAAAAATGTGTTTCAATTTTTTTTTATTTTTTCTATTTAGGAAAAGACATTTATTGCAAGATAATTTATTCATTGCACAAAAAAAATTAATACATTTACAATACATACTATATTATTACATATAAAACAATATCTATATTTTTAATGTCTACATTGTTGTCGTTTGTTGATAATTATCCTTTTAAAATGAGGCTATCAGCTGCCTTTAAGCAATTTCTGGCTTTTGTTTTGATGTGCAAAAATGATGAAAAACTCATTTCACAAAGGTAAGTGGTGGCAAATAGTAAAAGTGTCTCTAATGCTGCTTGTGCCAAATTCTGGATAAAGTTCTAACTGCGTACACCAGAACTGATCTAAGTCCTGTTATTCAAATTCCATTTCAATACATGCATTAGCTCATATTGCAATAAAATTGTCTTTTAATAAAATGCTGTCATCCATTGAATTTAGGTCAAACAAAAATGGATTGGGTATCCATATTCATCTATTAATTTTGCTTATATTTCTAGCAGAAAAGTATTCATCAAATGATTCGCTCAATTGGTAATTTTGATTAAAAATTTAGAACCTTCTCTTGCACCCCTAGAAATGCTCTCTTGCATCCCCAGTTAAAAACAACTGCTCTGAATAGAGGAAAGCAGTTGTGAAAATTTCTCATTCTAAAGGACAAATTACAAATCCATGTCCTATAATGTAAAGGTTAAACTATGTAAAATACAGAATTTTTTCTTGTTTCATTTATGATTTTCCAGCTATTAAGCGTATAAAGGTTGGGTTTTATTTTTTTCCTTTGCAGAAGTTTTTTTACATGCCATAACTTCTGGATAATTGTGAAATTTTTGTGAGGGAACATTTTAGCTCTTAAGTGCTTCTTTCAAATCACAACATATTTTTTCAAATCTTTTGCTATTAAAAGCAGAACTGTAAAGAAGTGAGAATTAAAACTTTTTTAAATGTATTATAATAATCAGCAATTTTTTTCGTGGTTAAAATTATATTCCCCAAGGAAATAACTTTAAAAATTACAGAACATTTTATCATTGCTGGCCATGTTACCTTCATAAGTATTTGCCGCTTTAATTTTGTAAAAATTACAGTGGGAACTTCCATTTCATTTACATGATTATATTAATATGTTTATAGCATTGATATTGTTTGAATTAAATTTTTTTCCCTCCATAAATTTGATATGATAAGTATCATTCTATAATATTTATAATTTGTTTGTTTTAGGAAGCCCATGTGAATACATGTTATAAACAGTTTTATTATTTTATCATGGAATTCCATATGGTCAGTGAAAGAGAATTGGAACCTTTGGTAAGAACACAGATACATCAGGTGTTAATTTTCTTTTATTGACATCCTGTTTGGTTAATTTAAATTACATGTAATTTAATCATTCTGTTGTCTAATCTTTCTGTAAATACCATTTCTTTCCAGATATTGTGTTTTTTTTAATTTTAATATTTGTAAGTTGTTTCTAAAAATAATTATTACATCAGTTATTTTTAGAACTTGAAATAACTTTAAAAATTACAGAACATTTTATCATTGCTGGTCATGTTACCTTCATAAGTATTTGCCGCATCAAGTTCTAAAAATAACTGATGTAAAAATAATTATTACATCAGTAATTTTTAGAACTTGAAGACAGCTTAAAGCTTTTTAATTTTAGAACCAATCATCTTATTACTACTGTATTTTATTTACAGTGGAATTAACTAAATATGTCTAGTGGATTTTAAAAAATTGTGGAAGAAATTAAAATTATTTTTAAATTGACATTAAGATTTTTAACCCAGTATAAAAGTTTAAAACTGAATATCATTGATTAGTGTTAGAATTTCAATGACGAAGAAAGAGATTGAGTATGAAAGTATAAAATTACGTAGGAAAAATTCTCCTGTTGTATATTACTTCAATATTTTTACATTTTAGTGGTATAATAATGAATGTATTTTTCATATTTTTCAGCAATTTATCAGTGTCATATTTTCATTACTCAAAATATGTTTTCATAGATTGTTGAAATTTTCCTACTGACTATTAGACTATTAGAATTTCCATAAGACTTTACTCTTTATTGCTGAAAAGTCTGAAGTTTTCCTTTATGTACTATACTATTTCCTCTAAACTGCTCATTAGTTTACCCTTGGTTGGCAGTGTGAGCAGAAAATACTTTCAGTAAACTTTAAATTTGAGAACAAAATAATGGTTCTAAATAATTTAAGATATTAATAATTTTAAATTATCAAGAAATCATAAAAATCATCTTTTATTACTTACTGAATATTCTCTATTTTTCATTTGTTGTTTCTTTTCTTTAATCTTAAAATTCAAAATTCAGCTAAATGATGTTTTTGGATGAATGAATTGCAATCTACTGGTTTTTTTAATCATTTGAGCAGGTGTTGATGCATTTTTAGTTTAAAATTAAGAAAGTGGGATTTCATTATAACTTTTTTTTTTTTTTGAATGTTATAGCATGAAAATTTTTGGATGAAATTCATTATAATGCTTGAAGGAAAAGATTCATAAACCCTTCAGTGGGTGCAGCAATTTTTGGAACACCAGCAGGCTTGCGTGGCACAAAGTGCAAGTCTCTTTCAACCTTGATTATTTCTGTTTTAATAAACTTTTGTTTTTCAAGTTGAAAATAATAATTCTGCATTTTTTGACAAGATATAAAATGTTGATAATATTGAAATATATTTATAATTAAAGGCCAAAGAGTGCAGATAAAATCGCCTTATTTCAAAACTGTCTGGTTTATTGAATCTAAAGACAACTTGCGAATTGATTCCTATTATGTCCAAAAACCTAAAAACCAATGAGATGATCCATCTTCATGATAAGTGGGATACCATGTAATAGCTGCCCATTTTATCGACTACATAAACTCCTGCTTTTGTCGTATTGTAATCCAGTATAATTGCTGGTTTACCCTGGTTAAATCACGACTAACAATGAATGAAAGGAAATACAAGGGTCAGAAAATCAGACCAGCATTAGAAAGGGTGTAGCTATAAATAAAAACTGCTTAGAACATTTAAACCTTACATGTAAAAACAAACCATTCAAAATTACGAAAATGCTGCACTTTGTACACGGGTGTGCCCGCTGAAGGGTTAATGTTATGTAGTTGAATAGCTATTCTCAAGCTCAGAGCTTCAAAAGTTCAGTCACGTAAGCTGTAATAGTATGGGAAATTGTTGAAAATTTAATAATGTGGAGGTGAGGTTTAGAGGTGGAGTAGGAGGGACAAAAGGTTTTGAACATGATTCTCCAATGCTTTAAACAACTTAGTGTGTGAATAGATTGCTGTGTGCTATGCTGTGATATGCCTACATTGAAGGGAATGGCATCAATCACTGGTTTTCTTACCCGTAAATGGTAATATCTGTCGGAATCACTCAAACAGTAACATCCATCCATGAGAGAAGTCAGATTTTGTAGCTCATTACTTATGTAATTTTCCAATTTTCATTTAATTTTAGCTCTGTATTTGAGGTATTATTGATTTATAAAATATATTTACACTTGGTTTTAATTTTAATATAACTTTGTTTAACCCTTTTGCGACAGCAGTTCTGATCATGCGCTTTCGTCTGAGGCCAGAAATTTTTCTCGTAAACGTTCCCTCCAGGCCAGTGGACTTTTCAGCGCTAAGCCTAAATTTATGAAAAATTCCAAAATAGTAACATTTACAAACAAATCTATTTATTTAAGCTATATATGGGTTACTTACACATTCTTTTATTATTTCTCCACTAAAACATTTTTGTTATACAGTTCAAAATATTTTTCGCTGGGACAAACTGTCGAAATCCTATTCTTTTCCACAGTAAGAGACTTTCATCAACTGATATATTCCTATCAGGAATATATCAAGAACTTTGAAAGTTTTGAATGATTAAATCTAAAAAAGGTTTAATTCTTTCAATCTTTTTGGCATCAGAAGAAGTAAAAAGTAAGTATCGAAGAATTTCGGTGCATTGGTCCCGACTCATAACCTTACTGAAAGAAGGTGTTGCAATCATGGGATTCGTTGAGTAGTACATCTTAATTTTCAGTTTTTTCACGATACCCATTAAAATTGTCGAAGCAAATTAAACATTTCTTCTTTAGTTACAGGCAAAATATACTTCGAGGATGAACTCTGTTCACTTTCCAGGTTTATGTACCTCTCATACACATTAATTTAGTTAGTATAATACAATATGCATTAATTTAGTTATTAAATCCTTTACAGTTTCATCAAAAAAACATCTGAAAAATTCCAATTCATTTGATACAGCATCATCAACTTTTATTCCGCATGCTGCTGTGAATGTTAGTTGAGTTAAATCCCTTACGTGAGAAGACCACAAAGAAGTACCGTCCTGTGATATACTCAGAGTAGAAATGTCTGATATATCTTCATCATCACTCTGATCTCGGTGTTCCAAATAAACAGACTCACCCGACGAGATTTCTGTATCACTGTCACTACTTTCATAATCACTTTCAGTTTGACACATTTCTCATCAATTCAGAAATTTCGTCTTCTGTTAAATATTTTCTCCTTTTTGCCATATTAAATCATCAAAGGAAAGAAATCTCACTGCAACTGGATCTGATTCTGACTCAAAACTAAATGGTGAACCCATATACCCAATACTAAAATCCCCCCGCAAAAGAAAAACAAAATTGCTTGTAAACAAAGACCATGTGCAAAGTTTAAATGTCCTACCCGCTGACAGCCAAACACAATACATCCGTTCCTCCATTTGTTTATATAAAACGATAGACAGCATGTGATTCATACTAGTCTTGTTTTCGAATAGAAGGTCCCAACTACGTCTACTCCTTATTTCATAGACATACAGTGCCATCTAGTGCCCCAAAAATTAACTAATAAAACGTTCCAAACTACTGGCATACATGACAATCGGCCAGAAATGCAGATAACTGCTGGCACGTATAGGTGACAGTCGGCCAGAAACGCGGATAACTGCTGGCACGTATACGTGCCATTCGCCGTGAAAGGGTTAAACCTTTAAATGCATTTTTCTGCATGATGGGATTTTTCACCATTTCTCGTCTTTAAATTGTTATAAATCAAGAACCGTTAAAGTTTTTTTTTTAACCTACGCCTGACCTTGGCATTTCAGCCATCAGTCTCTGTCTAGCAGCCCAATACAATCTCGAATAAAACAAAAAGTCATCTTCAGCAGAATTTTTAACTGCAACGTCAATAAGTCCAAGGCAAGAGAACCATTAAAGATAAATGATTCAAACTTGGAACATGTCTTTTTCAATTATTTTACTTTAATTTTGATTCAGCAAATGTGAAAAAAAAAATTTACTTTTGAAAATGTTTTTTTAAAAATAAGGTACATCATTTTTTTATTTTTTTTAAAAATTATTATTATTATTATTATTATTATTATTATTATTATTATTATTTTTTTATTTATTTATTTTTTTTTTTTTTTAATTTTTACTCTAAATATTTTTTATTTATTTTTTTTAAAATTACTATTTTAAAAATACTGAATCAAAATTAAAACTCATGTATTAGGAAAAATTAAAACTGTTTAAGGAAATGAAAAAGTTTTGAAATTCGACAAATAATATTTCAAGTTATAATGATTTTAAATTATCCCACTTTTTTAAAAAATTTGAAATTTTAAAATTTTTTAAAAACTATGAGAAGTTTTATATGATTTTGTTTACAAATTATATGATTAACCATCACAAAATAATTCAAAATTTCAATTCAATTTAAAAAAAAAAAATTTTTAATGTGTCCTGGACACTAGACGGACCTAATACGTACCTTTTAAAGTAATATCCATCTCTAAAGCGGAGTGAGTTTTCTTGGAATTGTAAATGTAAGATGGTAAGTAAACAAACACAGCCAAGTATGTTCATGGAATAATTGAAGCATAGCTTGAACATGAAAGTTTCAAATCGATAATTACGCACCCTGGTGGGAAAAGTATGAACTCTATCCATCCGAGAGACGGATGTTACCATTTACGGGTTAAGGTAGAATGGATACAAACATAATTATGTTGTCTGCTAGAAAAGTATAAACATTCATTTAATCGTGGTTGCATGAGTTGACTCTTGGCATTAACATTTTTCTAAATAAAGAGAAAGATTAAATAAACGGTCAAGAATTATGATTTTAATAGAAGGTTTGAAGTATATTTCAGTGTGGTTAACTTAACTGAATCGAGTACCCATAGTGTGAAATGCTTATTATACATGACTTGTGTTTAGTTTTTCTTTTGTTACATAATGTTTATCTTAAAAAGTGTATGAAATGAATTTTTTTCATTTAATGTCTCTTTTTAGATTGACATGACAAGAAGAATATGTAAAGATAGCAGTCTTCCATGTAGATGAGTGTTACTACTCATATTATAATTTATTTATTGTTGATTTTCAGTTTTTTATCAGTTGATATTTTTAACCTTTTATCAGAAAAGATTGCATTCTTAAATATTTAAACAAGTTTTTGGTATGAATACCTTAATACATACTTTCATTTTTGAAAACGATATTCTGCTGTGAAATGATGAATAAAAACTTATCATAGTTCTTATTTTTAATGTTGTTCTTTTGATGCTTTCAAAAGAATCATATATTTTTTAAAAATGTAGTGGAAAGAGTAATTTATATTAAAATTTTTGTTAATCTTATATAGAGTTATTCTATACAATGATATAATGTAAATTCTAAATGCATTCATATTCTGTTGTTGTTAGACCAAAGAATAGAATCTCACTAATATCTGTTAAAGAGAAAACCATTACTTCATGACAGTATTGAAAATTGTCTTTGTAAATCGCACAAGACTGATTTGAAAATAAAGTTAATTTATTTTTAAAAAAATTAAATTATCAAACCTTGGGAAATAAAAATGTTTTATTTGTTAATGTTATTGCCATGTCTGTTGCAAATTTAGGTTAACTTTTTATTTGTCTTATAGGCCGTAGAGTGTCTTAAGCCATTTAAAAAATTTTAATAAGACCTTGAAATTTTCTAGTGATATTTTACACTTTTTAGCATTCCATGACTGAAGTCAGTATACATTAGGTGAAGTTGAAACAAGATAGTGAACAAGCATGCCTTACAATGATAGTGGATAAATATCAATTTGTTTATGTGTGGCATTATTTTTTTATATAATTATAAAAATATCTGTGACATCTTATGAGACAATTAGTTTTCTAAAGAGTTTCAGGTATAGGAGTGGAGTTAAAAATTTCTTTTTGTACGTAGATGTACAAAAGGGACTTTTTTCAGTTTTTTTAGTTTGCATGTATAGATATTTATACATGAATCTATCCAGAAGTTGGTCACATTTATAGCTGAATGTTGTCAATTATAGAAGGTTGGTTGTAATTAAATGTATTTTTATGAAATTTTGGGTAGGACTGCAGTTTAGGGTGCCCCTTGTGTTTTTGGCACCAATAGTGCCAACATGCCATTTAAGTTGGTTGCGATAAACATCCATCGTGATATATGTGTCACGAAATAATCACATGACAAACACATCAGAAATTTGCAGGAGTAACAACATTGGTGCACATGTTAGAAAATTCACACACTTGGCGTTTATTAAGACAGAGAAAAACCAAATTCCGGGGAAACCCTCAAGTGCAGTAAAAATGCACTTCAGGGTATCACTTATTTTTTTTTTAACGTCAATAAAAGCAATGCAAATGCAATAAAAAGCATAAACTATGAGTATTAAAATAGTAAAAAATACAATTTAGAAAAATCTCATACACAATTGCATTGTACCAAATTTTTACATTTGCAAACGTATCAAGTACAATTTTTTAAATTATCAAAAAAATTCTGAAACTTAATACAGAAAATATGGGTACTTACTTTAGACAGAACTAGCTTTGTCTGAAGACAGCGGTATAAATACATCTTTAACACAATGTATGAAGTCAATAAATTAGAAGAAGCAAAAAAAGAAATAAATTAGAAGAGGCAAATTTGAAGCTTTCCTTTCATAGCTTGGTAGAATTTTGTAAAAATGCACTTCGGGGTGTCGCTTGGTTTTTTTTTTTTTTTTTGTGTGTGTGTGTGTGTCTGTGTGTGTGCGCCAATAGTGTAAATGTGCCATTTAAGACTATGGTGATAAACATCCATCGTGATATATGCGTCACAAAATAATCACGTGACAAACACATCAGAAATTTACTGGAGTAACAACATTGGCGCACGAGTGAGAAACCTCGCCCACTTCGCAACCAAATTCCGGGCCACTTTTGGCACAAAAAAACAAAGGGCACTCTAAACTGCAGTCCTACCAAATTTTGACTTCATTTCTGTGAATAATAGTTTTAAAAACTATGTTAAGTTTGCACTAACCGCAAATTTTATTTAATATTATTTTTAAAAAATTATGGATAATTGTATTGTTCAGTTTAAGGGGGGAAAAGTGTTTATAGGAGAAGAGATATGTTACATTCATTATGTGATACAATTGAATTCAAAATTCTGGCTGCCTTGTATGAAAAACATCTATTTAAATGAGCTAATTGAGTATGTATTATAAAAGATGGTTCACCCTTTTATTTATCCATACTGAAATTTTGCTCAAAATTTGATACAGAACAAATATGGAAGTGAATTGTTACAATGATATTAGTTTGATATTAATGCATTGTTTAGAGGTGCCAACCATTGCAGATACTCAAATTTCCAACCATTGCAGATACTCAAATTTTTTTTAATTTATTTTGTGCCTTTATTATAGCATAAAGTTTTTTTATATTGTTCTGGTTTTTAAACAATAAATCATAGGGTTACAAGTGAAACACACTAAGTCAAAATTATAGATTTTCGGATTTTCAGCTTTTTTTGACCAGAAAAAGGTGTTTCTACTGGTGGAACTCACTAAGTCATATCTTTATTTATTTCGTTTTTTTTTTTTCAAAGTTTTGTTATCACATTAAATACTCTAGCCTAGTAGTTTGTATAGGTGAAACACTAACTATCCTGGGGATAATAATATAAAATAAGCCTATAATAATAATATAAAATGAGGATAATAATATAAAATGAGCCAAGACTAGTTCGTAGTTATCAAAAAAATTCCAGGGCTATAACTATTTGATTTAATAGTGTTAGTACCAAAGAAGTTAAAAGAAAAAAAATCTTTCATCAGTCTTTTCTCAAAATGTTTTTTTTTTTTTTGACTTAGTGTGTTTCACCTTTAACCCCACAAAATAAAATATTTAAATTAGACTAAAAATATTTTTATTTTAAACATATTTAATTTGTTAAGATATATGAATCTCAATATATATATAGCTATAAAAAAATAACCCCACAGGCTGCATGTTATAGTGCCCTCCATGCTAATTTTTCTATTGTTAGCCTGTGACTGATGCAACTTTTCTTTTCTTAAAAAAAAAAAACTCACCTTTGCTTCTATATTGCTGCTTCTTTTTCCCCACTTCTGTTTGCTCTGGTTCTTTTCTGCAATCCCATTCTGACCCCATATCTTATCTTCCTAGTGGAGTGGGTAGAGTTGGGGTGTGAGGATAGGAAGGTGAGTGAATGATTATCTGCTGTGATCTATCCTCACTGGTTGGAATTTAAACCGAGAATGGTTTGTTGGACCCTGTCAGCACATTGTTGCCGTCAATGGTAAATAATTCAAGTGTTGTACTCAACACTACTTCTCGGAGTTTATTTTTTAATGCAATGTTGAGAGTAATATATTTTTCTTGTTATTGTATTATTTCATGTAATTAAGATTCCTGCCTGTTGATTAGACTTATTCAAAAAAACCAGGGGTTCCCAACCTTTTTCCTACATTGACCCCTTTTAAAAGAATAATTTTCTTCATCAACCTCTCACATTTTTTTCTATAATATACAGCATACAACATAATTATAATACTAATAATTGCACGTAAAACACTTAAAAACAATTTGACAAAGAATATGAACAAATAATTAGAAAAAGTGGTTCATTTGGTTTATGTTTTATTATTTTTGTACTATTTTCATTTTTAATTTCACAAATATAAACAAGGTTTCAGAAACACAGATTGTAATTGCACAAATGTTAGATTTCAATTAACGTGGTGGTTGTGCTTGATGCATTGATACAATTTTTGTTAATGTTTGGCCTGAAATTTCTTATCATTGTATAGTCACAATCATTTACATAATGATTATAAATATATATTTATACATATTAAAACGTGTATTATTATCTTATAATTATATTCTTAAACAATTAAATTTTAAAACAGAAAAATTTATCATCGACCCCCAAAGGGTCCACCTGGACCCCATTGGAAATCCCTGCAATAAACCATACTTACTCTTCAAGAAAAATGGTGTATGTATATTCTTAAGCCAAGTCAATTTGTTTGAATTCATTCTTGTATGATTATTATGCTTAATCTTGAATTTTATAAATTTTAAAATCATGCTTATTATGGTCTTGAATGAATTTCATGTTCTGCTATCTATACTTTACTGCATACAAGTACTATGGGCTAACATTACAAGAATTCTTAAAATCTGCAGATGGTTGGCATTTGTGATAGTACTGCTGTGAGATAAGGTTTGCAAATATTTTAATAACTGTTGAACTATGAAGAGTTTTAAAAGTCTAGTTTTTGCATTGGGTGATATATGGATGTAGATTTGACTCATGTTATGGAGAGTGCAGATTTTGCTAGCATCATTTTTTGCTCTTCTGCTTTTATTATATATAATATTTTTATATTCAATTTTTATACGAAAACTATATTTTGTAACTTATCTATCTATAAATTTATATCTACTTCTGATTGTCTGCTTATACTTCCTTAGAATGTCTCTTTTTTCAGTATTTGAACTGAAATTTTTGACACCTATGTAAATTGGTTTTAATTTATGTTATTACTATTAATTATTTTTTTTTCCATTGAAAATTTAAAAATAAAATTTTTCATCAGTAAAATACTCTGAAGAAATATGTATACAGAATAGTCTAGATATAAAAAGGTATAAACATAATTACTTCATAGATATTGCATAATGTAACATGTTGTGTTTAGTCACACTTTTTTATGTTTATTGTTTTAAATATAAAAAATTTCAAATAGCATAGTTGAAAAATTTAATTTTAAAAAGTTATCTTTTCTTGAGTTTTGTGACCTCCAAATATGCATGCCCCCTATTGTTATAAAAATAATCTTTAGTGAATATTGAGAATTAAGATTGTATCGTGATATTTTTAAACGTTCAAATTCTTTTTGCTATCGTTTTGTAGCTTAAATGTACATAATTGTCTGTTACTGTCTTTCAGCAGAAAATATCTGCAAAAGACTGAATGCACCACATACCTACATTTTTATCTTACAACAATATTTTTAAAGTAGATAATTTTTACATCAGCTACAAAAATTATCTACTCATGTTAGAAAATTCAAAAATATGTTTTAATAATAGAGCTGAATTTATTAGAATCTCTAAATGGTTTCTGTGCTACTTTCACTTGCTTGTATAAAACTTATGAATATAAGTGAATTTTGTACCATTTTAAATGCTGAATGCAATTTATACCTACTTTGCACTTCTGCTGCTTGAGAAATAACATTTAGTTTATAATGTACTTAAAAGTTACTAGCTATGAATTCAGAACTTTTTCATAGTTTAAAGTCTCTTTCTAGTTCTCTGTGTGCAAATGAGGGTGAAATCTATTCAGCATGTCATATTTTGAGGCATATGAAATCTGAGTTTTTGTTGAAAAAAAAGTCTTGTGCTCAGATTAACCTAATTATGCAAATGCTATGAGATATAAGGTTGTGTTACCATAGCATTAATCCATTCTCTTTCTTAACAAGGAAAAAAAAAGAGAAAAATTGTTGTTGAATGTTTTGTTTATTCTTACAAGTTAGACACATTTGACTAAGTTGTAACAATTTTTGTGGCACAACTAAATTTTTATTTTGAAATTTCTGTGAGAGTTTAGTGGTGTGTAATTTTTTCCCATAATAAGAGGAAGATATACTGCTTTTGAGAATATGACTATTTTTTAAAGAGAAAATTAAATGCAGGGAAAGAAAGGTATTTTTGACACAATTTTCACGACTCCTACATTTTTTCCTCCTGTTAGTGTGTGCACTCAGCTTTAGGAAAATGAATTTTTGCAACTTTTTAAAAGGGATTTACAATGCAAATGTTCATGTACTTATTTTTAAAATTTCAGTATTCAGTAGTGAACTTTAGTTAAGGGTTCGAAATGAGAGAATATGTGTCAAGTACTTGATTAGTTAAAATGATAGTAATCATGAGTTAATACTGTGCATGTCAAGATGTTTTCATATTGATTACCATGTTCTCTTTGATTCTTAAAGTGATCTTTTTTTTTTCTTTTAACATATTTTTAAAGGAACTGTAAAGAAATTGCATTGAGCATATCTGTGTAACTGAATACACTACTAAATATTTGAGAATACGAGAAGCTGTATGGTTTTTGCTATGTTTTTAGATGCAGTAAAGTCTTGATAATCCGAGTTTCGATTGATTGAGGTATGATTAATCCGAGGTTATTCACAGAATGCCCTTATAGAGTTGACAAATGTTCTTTTGTCAGCTATACAGAGATAATTTTTGATGGACCAAATGTGATGTTAAAATCACCATGGAAATTACTGCTCTCTCTCTCTCTCTCTTTCCCTCTCCCTTATTTAATTCTTTCGCAGTCTGGGGGTGATCATTTACTTATGATTTGGCTACAGGATCACATAATGATGGAACTAGCTGTATGCAAGAATTTAAAAAAAACAAAAAAAAACCAAAAGGCAGCACTAGAAACAAGACCCTGCTCATTAAATGTGATTTAGGTTTATATTTAACAACTATTAGCATTATTCTTGCCTTTTAAATTTCGTTTAATCAGAGCTGTCAGTAAGTCAAGTTTGATGCGTCCGTAATTACCTTGGATTTTTGGGACTCTACTGCTATCGTCTCAGAAACTTACTGCGTAATGGTTTACAAGTTATTAAATTCAAACCAAATTTTAAAAATCAGTTTTAAAATAAATTTTATTAAATATATTAAATTTATATTTTAATAAGCTAAACGTTATTAAAAAAACACTATCGCTTTCATGTGAGATAATTTAATCAGCCGATTAAGTCATGTGACCATTCTGTGTATATGCATTTGCATCTATAACACAAATACATGCATATGTAGATTTGAGCACTTTTCCTTTTGTAATCAGCCTTTTGTAACCAGTGAGTCCACTTCAACAGCAGCTAATTTTATGAAGATATATAACTTTATTTAATATTTAAATAAGTCATGTATTCCATCTCGTATTGCAAACTATTTTGAGGATCCATAAATTGAAACAACAGTGAAACTTAGAGTCTCTAGAATTAGATTCTAGAGTCTCTAGAATTAGATTCAAATTAGAGATTGAATCATTCTCATTCATTATTTCATCCCTTCCCGGTTTTAAGAGAAAGAGTATTTACTACTAATCTGTTTAAACTATTTGATGTGAAAGCGACTTGTCAAGTTGTTTAATTATGTTTTATAGTGGATTTCCTCTTTCCTTTTTTCCCTTCTCAATTTAAGATCATGAAGCAAATTTTTGTTCTCTACACAAGCTACAATTTTAAAAATTGAATATTTGAGTTTTGATATTAATGCTGTGTGCTGAACGCATTTTAGAGCTTACCTATGAAGTCTGTTTTAATGACTGCTGCTTTTACATTGTTGATAAAATGTAGAAACTACATTTACGTTTGTTAAATTTTATTTTGTTTCTAATAAATATGATAAATAAGTTTGTGTGTGTGTGTGTGTTTTATTAAACTCCCTGTTTTGTCATTATGTGATGATTATGATACAAATGCAGTGTATGTAAAAGTAGTGGAGGGGCCTGAGAACATTAAAAACATCTAAACTAAACATGATGAAGCCTTGATCCCTATTCCTACATAACAAAACATTTGAAGCAATTTTTGGATGCTGCAGGGGGCTTTTTTTGGTGCATATCATGCCACACTTTCAAGATGAGGGTTGATAAACTGGAATCTACTCTTTGTCGTGAATATTGTCACATGCTTAATGGTTAAAGCAGTACATCACTTAACCTCACTGTTTTCCAATCCCCATATGAAGCTATGGCGAATTTCCCTCTTGGTATTTGTAATTTTTGATCTTAGTAAACTGTCAAATTCATGTTTTGAAACCTTTTCATTATTTGAAAGCAAATCTTTCAGTGCAATATGCATGTGGAATTTTTTTTATATAAAATTTATTTATTTAATAAATATTACGAGGGTGTTCCGAAAGTAAGTTTTGTCATTTTTTTTCACACGGAAACTTTATTGCTAAAAAAAAAATACACCATGGCATCTTGAACTATGCACCTTGCACTATTTTTCGACATGGTCGCCACCGACATTGAGTCATTTGTCGTAGCGTGCAATCAGTTTGAAGAAACCACTGTGGTAAAACTCGGTGCCCTGCGATGCAAGGAATTGTCGCACAGCCTGCTCCACCTCAGCATTGTTTTGGAAGTGACGTCCGAGAGTACGGCTTTCAATGCAGGGAACAGGTGAAAGTCCGATGGGGCAAGATCGGGGCTGTAGGCCAGTATATCCAATCTCTCCCATCCGGGGCGACGAATCTGATCACACTTTTTGGTAACCCAACACATCATGGAGCATGTGATGGTTCTGAGCACGACCAATATGCAGTGTGGACGCCATGTCTGACACCGTTATGCGCGTGTCTGCTAACACCATGTCCTGTAGTCTAGCAATGTTGTTTTCATTCGTGGATGTGGAGGGACGCCCACTTCGACCTTCATCCTCCACACTCTGCCTTCTTTCACTGAACAGGCAACACCAGCGACCAACCATTTGACGAGACATGACCTCTTCACCATACATGATCTGTATGCGTTCATGGATGACGGACACACTGGTCCCACGTGCCCATCCGTACCGGATAACTGCACGCACTTCCATTGGCGACCACGTTGTCAGTACACGTCTGTCTGCCATCGTGATTTTTACTCGAATAACCTCGGGCACGCCGGTCTGCTGCTACTCTCTCTCTTCTTCGGCACTTTGCGTATGCGTCATTCCTTCTCCGCTGACGCTCCTTCTTTCGTTGAACGAGCAATGGGTGTGGATTCTTATGGCAATTGTTTGTTTCACCTGGTGTACCATCTTCTCTTTTTAAAAAAATGACGAAACTTACTTTCAGAACATCCCTCGTATTAAGATTTAGTTTTTTCATAAACATTTTATTGTGGTAGCTTTAGACATCAATAATTCAATAATTTGTAAAAAAATCTACTGAAAAATTAAAAATTTACTCGCTCTTTATTTAAGCGTTTGCCTTCATGGACAAAACCCAGAATTCAAAAATATGCAATTGTTAACCTGCTATTAAAAAGTACCGCGAGGAAAATTCCTCATAGCTTACATTCTGATTAAAGATCTACGAGGTTCAATTAATGCGCCATCCTAAGTTCTGAAACGTTCTAATTTGATATAACTATTGTGGAATCGACAGTAAAACTAAAAACTGATGGAGGAGCAATCTTCACAGTGTTTTAGGGTTATGCTCCTCGTCCATGTATTGAAAAGTCAGTTCCAAGGAAGATTAGCGTAAATTTTCTTCATCTTGTAGGAAAATCCCCTTTTGTACAGAAACAGACCTCGGATCTCCTAGAAAGGAATTCTGGTTTTGCCTCTGGAAACTGGCCGTTCGATCAAAAACGTTCACGCAGGCCTGTAATTGACACATCTTGTAATTGAAATGTCATTTCGTGATGTGTCAATTGCAAGCTGTGCGGTATATACAGGGGTTGTCCAAAATAATGGAAACATCTTGCAGAAGCAGGTATTTAAACTGCTAATAGTATGTTGGAGCGCGTTTGGTATTTCAAACTGCTTGAACCCTCCCTGGAATGGACACATACGAGTCCTGCATGGTGTTAAGTGGTCTATTACTTCGGGGAGAAACTGCTCTAATTCCTTGAAAGATGCTGGAGAAGGATAACGGGATCTCATTTTGTTTTCCAATACAGACCGCAGTGGGTCGAGGAAATCTGGTGATTGTTCATGGAGGGGAAGGTGCCCGGCTTCATCATCATGGCTCTTCAAACCATAATTTAATAGTTCCAGTGAATTGGGACACTATTATCTTGATGTTATCTTCTACAGGAAACAATGTTTGTGCCACTGAATAGACAATGTCGCCCAAAATGTGTAGATAATCATTGCTAGTTATCCTTCCTCTAAGGAGATAATGATACCTGATGAAAACCACAATATGATTTCTCAAAGCATAACGGAATCTCGAATAAGCTTGACTGTTGGGAGGAGAGAGTTTGGGTTGTAATCTTCTGCCGGTGTTATCCACACGTAAACACGTCCTGGGGTGGGGGGATAGTGTGAAAGTTGATTCATCTGAAGACAGTACATGTTTCTATTTACCAGTATTCCATGTCTCGTGTTTCTGCACCACTATAGTCTACGCATTGCATTAATTCGTGACACGAGTTTTAGAAAAGCAACTCTGGTGTAAATATTTTGCGTATACCTTCTCACTGTATGAGTCGAGACTGGGTTCTGTACATGCATATCAAGCACAGCAGTCAACTTTGTCCCAGTGGTATTTTTGTTTGGTGTAAAAATCGCATTTTAATGTCCTCCCGTGTCTGCCAATCAGGGGCGTAACTAGGTTGGGGCAACCGGGGCCCCCAAGATGGGGTAAAACATGAGTCGTAATATTTCAAGGGGTCCAATTGCGTCCTTGCCCCGAGGCTTCTAAATACCTAGATACGCCCCTGCGGCCAATGAGTTTTTTTCCTCCCACAATTGTGTCTTGCAGACAGCGTTTTACCACGAACTTTGTACGATGTCATGAAGTTAGACACAATGCCTCTCGATACTTCCAATAACTTTGTTTGTAAGGTTGCCGAAACACCAAATATGCACGCACCTGCAATTTGCCCCCTTTAGAACTCAGTCAGGTTGCTCATTTTGTCTCCTCCTTGAGCTAATTTTTTCAAAGCACAGCTTAAAATGCAATCGAACGTAATTGAAGTTTAGAAGTGGAGTTCCTTGGTCTTGGTGACTTTATATTCTGTAGCAAAGTTTCAAGGTACAAATGCGCAGTAATTAAAAAATTTAAAGTTAAGAAAAAAGTAAAAATAGGAAATGGGATTAAAAAATTTAAGATGTTTAAAAATAAAAACAGGAAGTATTTAATTGAAAGAATAAAATTTAAACCAAACATTTAAATATTTAAAGAATAAAGTAAATAAAAAAGTGAAAAATTAAGTTATCAAGGTATTAAAAATTTAAAGATAAAGAGATTGGCCCTTAGCAGGAAACAAGATGTTAAAAAATAAGAACGTACAAAAGTAGGAAGTGCTTTAATATAAAAAATTCGCACTGAAATGATTATAAAGTTCCATGGGGAAGCTAAAAATAGCAAGAGGGGAAATTTGGAAAAAATAAGCGACACCGTCGGGGTTCGAACCGACGACTTGCGTGTCACCAGGCCAGCACGTTAGATCATAAGCTAAACGATTTTACAAAAAAAAGTAGTGGTTATTTATGCAATCAGCAGGAATGAAATTAACTTTTTTAAGCGTAGTGTTTCCATTATTTTGGACAACCCCTGTATATATACAGTAAAACTTCTCTAGCCGGTCACTCATATTCAACGGCAACTTTTTCCGGAACCGTGATTGGCCGCCTTAGAAGTTTCATTGTATTTGTATAGAGGCAAAAAGATCAAAATTACATAAAAATAAACCTAAGTTCCTACTATAGATAAAAGAAGTCTGCATTTTTTCCTGTAGCGCTTTTAATAATTAAAACTTTTCATAAAAAAAGCGTTTTTGCAGAACAAGAATAATAAAATAGTAAATAAATTAATTATTGTAGAGAAAGTTATTAAAATTTTGAAACAAAAAGTAGATATCAAAATATTCTAATGATCGTTATAAAAGCGAAGGAAAGGGAAAAAATGAAGCTGATATTGCTAATTCTTCACTTCAAGAAACAATAAAAAGTCAGAAAAGAGGGAACTATAGCAATATCATTGAGAATATACAACTAGCTAAAGCAGTATTTCAAGGTACTGCTGCTGAATGAAGATGGAAAAAAGGCGAATTAAATTCAAGAATTCTTTGGAAAAGTGTAGTTCTAGTTAAATAGTCATTATCCGGTCAGTTTTTCACTAGTTCATATGCTGTGATATCTGTTGAGCCCTGTACTTTGGTCTCGGTTGCAGAAAAAAAAATTCGGTCTCAGTTTTAGTTCTTGCCGTATAACCTGAATACTTTATAGGTTCCCAACAATTTAAGTAGTACAAAAATTCTTCGAAAACTTGAAAAGTCGAAGTAATGCTTTGAAACCTCAGATTCCAACTTCATTTCATTGCCGTTGGGTGACGTCTTGTATTTAGTAAAAACAGTTTTCAATTCTTAATAACACCTTTTCAAACATCGATTAAAAAAAATTGCGTTCCCTCTGACTTAAATGCGAATTTGATCCGGAAGATAATCCCTTCCGGATAAAGAGACTGGTGTGAAGATAAACTTGCTGTTTATTGAGTCTCTGAGTTCATTTGACACTGGACGAAGGATTCTGGTGTATAACGAAGAAACTAAACAAACGGTGAAATGCAGAATTCAACTTTTATTTTGAAATCCTGTGACCCAGAATTTTTTTTAATATCACTTTGGTTGGATAATGAATTCGATATTTCCAAACGAAAGTCCTTTTTACATCGGAAGAAAGCTTCTTGAAACGCGTCAAGGTAAATTCAATGAAAATGACCACAATAGAAATGGTTAGGCCGCATGCTAGCAAAAGGAAATTCCCCAAAAGGTCTCTCAAGGCAACGTCTTTTCTTCCACCGCGTAGAGTAGTGGTTACGAAGCGGCACTCGTGTGATTTCAGCTGAGCGTATTGTTCAGCCCACCATTGCATCAGTCCTCCATGCCACAAATGGCGTATACTGGAAAAAAGTTTAGAAAAAAGTAATCCTTGTTTGCATAGTGAATATGAAAATGTATTTTATCCTCTTTAAACATATTCTCTTTCTCTCTCTTTCATACACACACATATACATGTGAAAGAATTATGAGAGCTGTCAGCTTTGATGTTGCCATGAACGAAAACAGTGGAACGCTGAATGGGAGGTCTAAACACGTTTTCTTGAATCTAGATTGTATCGAGAACCACGGATCCTTATTCGTAAATACAGCGGGGAACGACCTTAGGAAGGCTGCATTGTAGAACGTCTTATTGGTCCTACTCCAAGCGTAATTGTTTGGAGTGCTGTTTCACTCTCTCGCCTTATACGGATCGCAGGTACTTTGTTCATCAGATAGGATTTTACTGGAAGTCTTGCCCTTCTCATAGGTCTGCCCTAGAAGTGCCTTTCAACAAGACAACTCTCGTCCCCATGCCATCCGAACTGCCCAACATCTTTCTGAGACTAAGTACCAGTTCTTCCTTGATTTGCTCGGTCGTCCAACTTGGACGACACCCTCCCCCCCCCTTCCCCATAGGACACGTTTGGAGTATGATTGCTCGAAAATTAACTAGTATGTCATCACCCGCAGTCTTAACTGTGGAACTATGGGTCTGAAGAACTGTGGATGCGTACTGAATTTGCATGGAACGCCATTTCAAAGACAGCTATCCAGAATCTTTATTGCTCAATGCTACGCCGTGTGTAAGCAGTTATAACTGCTAAAGGGGTACAAACAAAATACCATTTTCATCACGTTCCTTTTGACTTACAGATCTGTAATTTCAGTCACTAATACATTATACCACATGCCATCTCTGATATAAATTTCATTCTTGTAACTCAAGTCTTTGTTTCAACTTCAAATTTATGTTCTCCAGATGGCGCTGCAACGCACCCTCTCCCTATGTAAGTACTTTTGTTTTGGTAGAGCAGAGAGAATCGAGTAAGCGATAAGGGAGACTGGGATGAGCTATTGAGCTCCACTTTTCGAATCCCAGAATATAAGATTAAGATCTATTGTCCGTTTTTGTGATGTCCGTAGCATAGAAAATAAATGTGATTTTGTGTAGACTGTGCTGCTTCATTTACAACCCCTGGATCGGACAGTAGAATTGCCACATCTTTGGTGCAGAACCCACGGGATCATACCTTCAGATCAGAAGGTGAGTGAATAAACTGATTCTCATTTTTTTGAATTGATAAATCCATAAAGCTGACAATTCGATATAGATATAGAAAAATTAAAAAAGAAAAGAACTATTCTGCGATCAGCAGCGACTAAATTAATAAACAAAATCGAAGCAGAACTAGTTAAACCTAAAGCAGAAATTAATGCTCTAGAAATAGAAGAATTGCTCGCGAGTTAACGGATAAAGAGAGCTCATTAAACGCACTAAATAATGAGATAGAACAAGTTACTGAACTTGATGACATGGAAACAGAAATCGAAAGTTGCGAGGAGTACACAAATAAAACTATAAGTTCTAAAGTACGCAGCAATAAATGTTTATATAACCTAAACCAAGAACAGTTAATTTCAAATGCTACCAGTAGTGGCATAAATACTAGTAATAGCCCGAGTGCCAGTAATTCAGAAGTTACTCCAAAATCAAATATCAAATTACCACGGCTAAATATAGAAAAATTTAACGGAGATATCTGCGTTTGGCCAGCCTTTTGGGCGCAGTTTGAATCTGCCATTCATGATAACCCAAATCTAAATCCAGTTGAAAAATTTAATTATTTAAAAACTGTTTTGGGTTCGGATGCCACAACGGCAATACAAGGTCTGACACTAACATCCGAGAATTATGTGAAGGCACTAGATATCTTAAAATCCCGTTTTGGAAAGGAAGAGTTCATAATAGATTGTTACATGACCCGCCTATTAAATTTAACTCCGGTAAGAAGATCTAGTGATTTGAAGAGTTTGAGAAAACTCTATGACGAGTGTGAAGTACAAATAAGAGGACTGGAAAGTCTTGGAGTTAAAACCGATACCTTTGGTTGTTTACTATTCCCTATCCTCATTAAAGTAATACCTAAAGATCTAGCTTTAGAATTTACCCGATGCTATGATAAAGCAGAAATTGAAAAGATAACGGAATTAATGAAATTGCTTAAAAGGGGAATCGAAAGTAGGGAAAGAACGGAAAATCTAACCAAGGGAACAGATTCCGAAATAAATTTCAAAGACTGCTCAGAAAATAAAAATATTGCCGATAAGTATAAGGAGAAGCATAAAAATTACTTACAAGACTGATATAAGCCAAAGCCTTTTAGACCACCTACAACTGCAGCACTAAATGTACTATCGAGAGTATCTGTGTATTTTGTGGAAAGGAAACAAATCACAGAAGTGATGATTGTACTGATTTTATGGTAACTCAAAGGAAAAATATTCTAAAACGAATGGGAAGTTGTTTCGTATGCCTAAAAAGAAACCATTTAGCCAAAGACTGTCGTTCGAGAACGGAACCATGTTCGTTGTGCAATAGGAAACATAATAAATCTATTTGTGATGCTTCAGAAAAATCAGAACCCGAAACTAATGTAACTATGTTTCAAAATCAAAGCACTGATTCCAATTTAAGAAGCAATATATTATTGTTGACATGTGAGGTATTGATTCAAGGTAAATCTCACTCAAGATTATCTCGCATTTTATTGGATTCCGGAAGTCAGAGAAGTTTTGTTAATAAAAACGTAGTAAGAGAATTAAAACTTCCGATAATCAGAGAGGAAACATTAAGCATATTTCCCTTTGGATCTACGAAACCGCTGACACAATCACATAGTGTAGTACAATTAAAGATGCAAAATTACATTTGCCCATCTAAAAGTGTAGAAATTGAAGCTCTCGTAATAGAGAATATTTGCTGCGCACCCATTGCTATACCAGACATAAACATTCGTCGTCAGATGGATGTAAAGAATTTCCCTCTTGCCTGCTTTGAGGGAGGCGCAGATCAAGGCCAGATAGATGTTCTAATAGGGGCCGATTTCTACTTTAGTGTGGCGACGGGGAGAAAAAATAAACAAACACCTCGTCGGCGTGGAAACTGTTTTCGGGTGGTCTGTGCAGGGAAGAGTTCATGCACCCCAAACAACATCTGGGGGTGTGTCATCATTGTTTATAGCAGCGCAAGAACCTGACGAGATTCGCCAATTCTGGGAATTGGAAGCGTTAGGAATAAGTGAGAATGAAAATTTAGATACCTCCAGTGAAGCGTTACGAACCTTTGAAGATAATATTAAATATGAAAAGGGTAGATACGAAGTAAAATTACTGTGGAATTCAAATGGGAACGAACCACATGATAATTTTGAACTTGCGAAGCGACGATTTATTAATTTAACAAACAGATTTAAGGGTAACAAATGGCTATTTGAAAACTATAAAGCGATTATGTCAGAGCATATTAAAGATGGTATTATTGAAGAATGTCCTAAGAGTGAACTGAATTTAAAAAACGTGTATTATATGCCCCACACTGCGGTCATTAAAAAAGACAAATTCACTACTAAGTCAGAATCGTGTACGACGCATCTTCGAAAGAGAAAAATCAGGAATCACTTAATAACTGCTTGGATCCTGGTCCAAATTTGAATCCTAATATATTGACTGTAATTTTAAAATTTAGAGAATACCAAATCGCCTTCAGTTCTGTTATCGAGAAAGCGTTCTTACAAATTTCAGTCGCCCCCGAAGATAGGAATTATTTGCGTTTTATTTGGAATGAGGAAAATTTGGCTAACGCTGAAAACGTCAAGACTTTAAGATTTAAACGAGTTCCATTTGGAGTCAGCTCAAGTCCATTTCTGTTGGCTGCAACTATTAAGTACCATCTAAGGAAATATGAATCGGAATTCAAAGAAACCGTTGACATGTTAAATAACTTTTTATATGTGGATGACTTGTTTTATGGGGCAAACGATGTCGAAGAAGCCTATCGCTTATCGACCAATGCAGTAAAAATATTTGATGACGCTGGGATGAAACTTAGAAAATGGAAAACTAATTCCAAACATTTAAGCCAACGCTGGTCTGATAACGACATTATGGAAGAAGAAATGTCGGAAAATCACACTAAGGTGCTGGGAATAAGGTGGAACACACAATCAGATATCTTACAATTAGACATTAAACCCCTTATTGAGTCACTGCAGAATGTTAAAAACACCAAACGCTTTGTATTACAAACAGTGGCCAGAATATTTGACCCAGCAGGATTTCTATCTCCATACGTCATCGGAATAAAATGCCTACTTCAAGAAATGTGGGAAAAGGGCATAAAATGGGATGAGGAACTCCCGAGCGATTTACAAGAAAAATGGACAAACTGGCATTCAGAAATTGAGGATATGAAAGAATTTTCTATTGGCAGGAAGTATTTTCCCGACGACCCCTCATTGAAGGTTGAAGATATACAATTGCACATATTCTGCGATGCCAGCCCAAGAGCGTATGGCACTGTAGCATATTTGAGATACAGAGAAGGAAGAAATTTTAGTACTAGCTTTGTGATGTCAAAGACAAGAGTCGCGCCCTTGAAACGACTCACACTGCCAAGATTAGAACTCATGGGAGCCGTCATTGCAGCTAGAATTGCGGAATACCTTGGAAATATCTTCAAGATAAAACATTACAACACATTTCTTTGCACTGATTCATCAATAACTCTCCATTGGATAAAGGGAACAGCGAGGGAATGGAAACTCTTTGTTACAAATAGAGTCACTGAGATTAAGACGCATACTGAACCACATAATTGGAAATTCTGCAGAGGGAAGATGAATCCAGCAGATATACTAACAAGAGGAGAGTCAATTCGTCAGCTATTGAAGAACGAGAAGTGGTGGAAGGGTGCACATTGGTTGACATTACCTGATGAACTATGGCCTCCATATGTGTCAAATGAAATTAAACAAGAAGAGCTACAATCAGAGAGGAAAGTTAAAAGGGAAACTTGTCATCAATTTGCTTGTAACATCATGCCTGTGCAAGAACTTGTTTTGGACATAGAGAAGTATAGCAAACTCTCAAGAGTGTATCGAGTGACTGCTTGGATAAAGCGATTTATACACAATTCAAAGAAAAATAATGAAGATTAAAGGACCACTAAAAGTTTCTGAATTATCCGAAGTCGAAATCTATTGGGTCAAAATAGTTCAATGTAAATATTTTGAAGAAGAGATGAATTAATTGCTAAATAATCAGCCAATTAGCAAACAATCGAAACTAATTGGATTCGACCCTCAACTAGATGACAACGGATTAATTTGCGTAAAAGGAAGATTACAATTCTCACAGTTTGAGGTTAAAGAAAGACATCCTTGTATAATTCCAGGAAGAACGAAATACGCCGAACTCTTAATTTTGGATGCCCATAATAAGGTATTACATTCAGGAGTATCTGACACTTTAGTGGAAGTACGAAACAAATTTTGGATACTGAAAGGGAGACAGTCTGTTAAATCTACGTTAAATAAGTGCTTAATATGTAAACGATATAAAATACGGCCTGGCATACAAGTAACAGCACCACTACCAGCTGATCGTGTCCAGAAGACCCCTCCATTTGATGTAACGGGTATTGACTTTGCAGGTCCCTTGTTCACCAGAAAAAATGACGGGAAACACTATATTTTACTATGTACATGTGCAGTGACCCGCGCGATCCATCTGGAATTAGTCTCGAATTTAAGCACTGAAGCATTTTTGCTTGCCTTACGTAGGTTCATTGCACGACGCGGATTATGTTCGACGATTTACTCAGATAACGCAAAGACATTCAAAAGATCGAATGCCGATTTAAAGGAAATATGGACAAATATTAGCTCCCCAGAAGTTAGTGATTTTTTTGGCAAGGCAGGCATACATTGGAAATTTAGAGTCGAGAGAAGCCCTTGGTGGGGTGGATTCTGGGAAAGGCTAGTAAGGTCAGTGAAAACAGCCCTACGAAAAACCCTAGGAAAATCATCATTATCAACAGAAGAGTTAGAGACCATATTAACGGAAGTTGAATCTATAATTAATTCCAGACCCATTACCTTTGTATACAGTGATCCTCATGAACCTTCACCATTGACTCCACCACATTTCCTCGTCGGAAAACGTTTAACATCATTGCCACCTGTGAAACTCAATGAAGAACGCAACAATTTAAATAGGAAAGATTTAACCAAACGTTACAACTATCGACAAAAGTTATTAGATCACTACTGGGAAAGGTGGCGGAAAGAATATTTGTTAAATCTGAAATCAGATAATTGCAGCATCAACGACTGTTCGAGGTTACAAAGTTGATGACGTGGTGCTACTTGGAGATCCCAAGTCATCTAGAAATATGTGGAGAATGGGGAGGATCATAGAAGTATTCCCCGGAAGAGACGGTAAGGTAAGATCATGTTGCGTGAAGTTAGATTCTGGTGTTGTGAAGAGATCTACACAACTTCTGTTCCCTCTAGAACTCTCAGACTGACAAGTGATAGAGAAACGAACAGATTTGAACTTTACAAACTTTTTTGAACATTGAACTTTAAATATAATTGAATATGTATAATTTTGAATTGAATGTTATTAATGTATAGGTATAATTGAATATCTATAATTTTGAATTATTATTAATGAATATGTAATTGATTTGTTTATCTGTTTTAGTTGCATTTTGTATTGATGAACCTTGCAGTTCATGGGGGGGGGGGGGGGTGCAACTTCAAATTTATGTTCTCCAGATGGCGCTGCAACGCACCCTCTCCCTATGAAAGTACTTTTGTTTTGGTAGAGCAGAGAGAATCGAGTAAGCGATAAGGGAGACTGGGATGAGCTATTGAGCTCCACTTTTCGAATCCCAGAATATAAGATTAAGATCTATTGTCCGTTTTTGTGATGTCCGTAGCATAGAAAATAAATGTGATTTTGTGTAGACTGTGCCGCTTCATTTACAACCCCTGGATCGGACAGTAGAATTGCCACAGTCTTTATTAGTGCTGCAATTTCGATAGTGTGTGTGTATAAGTCAGCTGAAAACAAGAGCGCTGAAAATTCCTACAAACGAATCGTTACTAACGCAGAATTTCTCAACAGGTCAGATGTTATCAACAATTTGATAACAGGTGTCAAACAAAGCGAAACTTCATGTATTCAGTTTTCGATTGTGTAGGATTTGAGATGTGATATGCATGTAAATGCTTTATAGAGCATCTCAGCATCTCAATTGGCCAAGTAAAAGTCACTGGATTTGAATCCTATCGAAAATTTACGGGATATCGTGTACAAAGAAAAACATAAAATATATCATTCAAGAAAAAAACACCGGCAAAAATTTTCAGAATGGTTTTAATACATTGATTTAAATCATTATAATTTAATTTATGTTACTTATTTAAAATGACTGATTGAATCTCTTCCATTAGCAGCGATTTCCGTTTGTTGTAATATTACAGCATATTACAAAAAGTTCCTTACTGTGATTCTTCTTATTATTATTTTAATGTAGCCCGAGGACATCCACCTATATATATGGTGAGACTTATTGGCCACTTCATGACTGAATCACGCAATGAGTGAGGCAACGTTGCTCCCTAGAATGACACAGTACACAGAGTTCCATGTCTAGTTCGGGATTCTGATCCAGCCTCACGTTGTATCTAGCAGCTTTCATCGCGAATTACTGTCAGTATGGGTAGCGATTATTTTTTTGTCTCGTGTACTTGGGGGAGCAGGCATACACAGCCTGCTCCCCCAATGGCACGCACATCATTGCCTTTTAGCTTTAACTCTCGTGCTTTGCCAGCATACATGTCTCACATAATTTTAACGCCAAAGAAACGAACTATCTAATTGCTTCAGGTTAAGTTAAAACCTCGAGGTATACTTGGGGATTACCTCGAGTTCAAAACAACGGTGTCGCGGGAAAATGCTACCATGCATAAAATAAAAAATTACAAGATAAAAAGAACTTTTTTTATACCACGTTTTTAAATTTTCTGTTGACTCCTATAAACTTGACAATTCTATGTATTAATAAATACTTTTAATTTTTTTTTATGAATTATCCCATCAACTTGAAAGAAAATGATCAAATGCGTAATAAAGAGAGCAATTATAAGAAATTTTCAAACAACAAAATTAACTGAAAATGAATTCAAATCTGCTTAAAGATGGCTAAAAGTATTAAAAGATTGCATTGTCATCATGTTCTGAGCTATTCTAAAAGTTTCAAATGTCTAGCTAGTCGGGAAGTTAGTTAAAAATCGATTGCAAGATTTGTACGGGACAAACACATAAACAAGAAAGCGAATTAATAAAAAAATAGGGTTAAGTAATATAAACTGATAGCGATAAGCCTTAATATGTTAAAGCCCATAAGGAAATATAATTTTTTTTCTCTTTTGTTTATCGGGATTATATGAATATCCAATAAGGCAACACTTTTTGATGATTACGTTTTAAGCATCCGGTAAAGTAAAGAAGCGGGTACCACTTGGCGCGGTTTAGCGAAATTTTCAAAAATTCGCCAGAATCACCCCAAGAGACGACGGTTACGTCCCGGCAACATAGCGGACAACAAAGTTACTTGTTATCCGCCATGTTGTCATTCGTATGCGTCGGAATGTGATTTTATCAAATTTTGAAAATTTCGCAAAAGCAACAAAATAGCATGTTCAGTGGCAATAATTTAAAGAATATACATTAACAATGAGCATAAATAGCTTTCCTCCTAATCCTCTTTGTTATCTTTGGAGAATATACATTAACAATTGCGCGCAGAAAACTTGCCCAAAAATACGCCAATAAGCACACCTGAATCAAACCAATCTTACTCTCATCAAACCATGATTCTTTTCTCACCGATCTTTTGACATAACGTGCATTTACACCTTTCACACGGCAAACAACCCATGCAAAACCATCACTCCGATCCTTTCTCTCAACCAAACGCATATCTTTTAAACATGTGGGACATTAATATTTACTCGCAATCAATCCCAGATCCATAAGAATTTCACTCTTTTCATCCCTTTCAAGAAAATTTAAAAAAATCTGCAGTCATAGCTCTTACTCCAGTCATACATTAAATTCATTCCAGATTCCATTTTCTACAAGGGAAAAATCAACAAGAAAACACTACAAATGAAACGACAAACTCTACATGAGGAAAGGAGGAGGAGGAATATATAGTTTGTTGGAGTGCCATGGTCGTACGACTTTACCTCTAGTAGCAAGATATCTACATCAGAAAATATGTGCTCAGCAGTAAAATAAAAATATAAAAATTAAGCCCTCTTCAGATAAGTAAAAAAATAAGAATTAAAAGAATAAAATTTAAATATTTAGAAAATATAGTAAAAATGAGCGTCCGCCAGGTTTGAACCGGGGAGTGACGCATACGAGCTGCGCGCTCAAGCACTGCGCCAACATGGCACAGTAAGTTGAAAGATGGAGTAGATTACATTTGCACTGTGTTAATAGTGAATTTCAAGGGGATAGGTAAATAACAGGAAGGGTGGAATTTAAGTAGTTAAAAATGTAAGCAAGATAAGTGAGAGAACGTTAACACTTAAGAAGACACGCCCGAGGGCGTTTACGGTTTTCACGTATACTGAAATCGTAGTCTGGAAATTCAAATATTATCACATTGTTAATGTTGGGAATGTTTCATCCAATCTAGTTAAGTTTCATTTAGTCATTTATACTTACAAATTATTCATGTCTTTCATGTATGGACACCCTTGTCTAGACGCAATGGCGAGATAAATCTCTTGGAATGTTTCGGGTGCTATAGCCAAGTTGCATTTTCCTGTTCGGTTATGCTCGATCTTTATTAATTCGGAAAGCACGTAAAAGTCATCAACATAGGCAATTTTTCCTTTCTTTATATCATTCAAAACTGAAGATATGTTACTAATGATGATTGCATTTTCGTTGTTTTGAAACCTCCTCTTTAATATTCCTAATGTCTCCATTGGTGACTCCTGTAAAGGAAGAATACGTTGAGCTACAAATCGATCGATAAATGTAACTTGTCGTGTATGTAAGGAAAAATAACACATGTTTGTTAACAGATGAACGTCGGGTGTCAATGTAATAGTAATATCTGACTGGGGGCACAGACGTTCAGTTCATGTAAAATTCCTATTTTAGCACATATATAACATTCACACTTAGTGATTCTTGTGTCTTCAGCGTTTCGAAACATTTGTGAATCAGTTTCGATATTACAAAATATTGTTTTTAATTGGATATTTGTATGTGTCATAAGTTTTAATGTCAGCAAATGAGCCTGTTCCTTGCAAAAATAATTAAGAAATGCACTGTTTCATTATCCTTCAATCAAACTCAGGGACAGAACAGAATAGAACCTGAACAAAAAATAATGCACCTACCGAGCTGATTCAGAATTATATAACAATAAAAATAGAAAAACTCTTACCTACATAAAATTGCTTCATTCCGTTGGGGAAACTGCAATAGTGATTCATAAACTATTAGCACAGACTGATGAAAGAAAAACTGACGCTCAAGGAATATCTGACCCATAATTCATCCCCTGTGATGATTCGCCGCAGAAACTCGTTGCCCTCTGCAGAATACCGTTGCAAAAATGCCAGTGAGGATTGGAAACTTTGTCCCTTGTGATCATCGGTGAGAACACGTGGGACCCATCCTTGACACAGTTTACGAAATCCAAGGTGCTTCTGAACAATGGAGAACACACTGCCAAACGAAATGTTCAGCATGCTGGAAATTTCCCGCAGTTTTATGCGCCGATTCTCTCTAATGATCGCATCCACATGGTCAACATTTGCAACGGTACTGGACGTTGCGGGCCTGCCTTCGCGATATTCGTCCGTAATATCCGTGCGTCCAGCTTCAAATTGTTGACACCACTTTACAATACTCGTCTTAATTACGTTAGAAGTTTGATTGAAAGGATCAATCGTAGGCAGTGGACTGTTATTTTAATTTTATTTTTAGAATGAGTGAGGACATGTTTCTACGGCCCGTGCCGCTGCTCGACTCACATATTACAGATAGTTGCCACTAGGGGCGATACAATTAAAGAGATTTCTTTCCATACTCCCCCCGTTGAAAGGAAAGAATGAAGTTACATTAGAATAATCACAACATTTGAAACGCAAAGTCTAACATTTAGGTAACACAGTGATGTACAATGAGTATTTTCTGCAATTTGAGAACGTAATACAAAATTTGAATTATAATATCAATAATACACAATACATAAGCTAATACATAACATTTTATGACTTGTCATTTTACTCAATTGTATTTGAAGTAGGCAAAATGCAAATTTTAGAAATAGCGCAAGAAAATACACCTTTTATAGTTTGCACCTTGACTACTCTGACCTTCGTATCAGGACCTGGTATTGCTTCTATTATCCCACCCATATGCTACTTACACGGTGGTAAGTTGTCCTCCTTTAATAAGACCAAAGTTCCTTTATTTACATTACTTTTCTCAAATTGCCATTTGTTTCAATTTTGTAAGTGGTTTAGGTAATCTCTACTCCAATTTTTCCAAATTAATTGCACTGATCTAGTGATACGTTGCCATTTCGACAACTTATTTTCAGCTATATCAGTAATGTTTGGTTCTGGAATGGTTTCGATCGGTCTGCCGATGAGAAAATGTCCAGGGGTTAGGACTTCATAGTTATTTATCTCTGAGGATAATGGGACTAAGGGTCGAAAATTTAATATCCCCTCGATTTGAATTATAAGAGTTAAAAAAATTCTTCGATTGTGAGCCTTGAATTTCTCACAGTTTTTTAAAAATGAGTTTTAAAGGACTTAACACCATTTTCCCATAGACCGCCGAAGTTCGGAGATCTAGGAGGTATAAAGTTCCAACTTACACCCTCAGAAGCCAAATAATTTTCTACCTTTTCACCAGGACTGCATACCATTTTTCGAAGTCTGTTCAACTCTGTTTGGGTTCCCCGGTAGTTAGTTGCGTTATCTGAAAATATAGAAGAGATTTTGCCTCTTCTGACAAAAAAGCTTTTTAATGCCGCGATGAATGATTCTGTTGTTAAGTCTGAGACACTTTCAAGATGAATGGCCTTTGTGGCTAAACATATGAATATTGACACGTATATTTTGGAAAAATTTCCTTTGCGCTGTCCCTTATATTTTACTTCAAAGGGGCCCGTAAAGTCAACACCAGTATTAGTGAAAGGTGGGCTTGGTTGTATCCTAACTGATGGTAAATTACCCATTAATTGTTCACTAACAATTGGATTGTGTTTAAAACATTGCATACAATTGCGTACAACCTTCTTTGCTAAAGACTTACCTTGAATAGGCCAAAATGACATTCTAATAAAATGAATCAAAGTTTGGGGTCCTACATGAAAAAAATCTTTTATGGAAATATGTAAATATCAACTCAGTTAATTTGTGATTTTTTGGAATAATCATTGGATGTTTTTTATCATAGGATAAATCGGAATTTTGAAGTCTACCTCCAACACGAATAACTCCATTATTATCGAGTATCGGGCACAAATTTTTTAACTTACTCTTTCGAGGAATTGGCTTGTTACTTTTTAATGCCTTTAAGTCCTCTGGAAAATCCTCACTCTGGACCATTTTAACTAGTTTAGAAATGGCGTGATTTAACTCAGTGCTTGTTAACGTACCTTTTCTCTTAGATTTCGGATTTTTGCAATTGAAGATAAATCTGTAAATATAAGCTATAATATGAACAATCGTCATATAATTATTACTAATGTTTAAAATGCTGTAACAGAAAGGTTTGTCATTAGAGGAAATTAATGATATTTTAGAGTCAATAACAGGAGAGTCAATGTTTTTTCCAAGTTCATTGACATACTGTTCTTCTGGCACAATTAGGTCCACATCATTTGCAGGGTTCACTTCTTGGCTCAAGAGAGAGGGACCGTTCCACCATAATGCACTTTTGGTAAGAGAGTGGGCACTAATTCCTCTTGTCACCAAGTCAGAAGGATTGTCTATGCCTGGACAGTGCATCCAGGCTGATGGATCTGTCAAAGTCTGGATTTCGGACACACGATTGCTTACGAAGGATTTCCACCGTTTGCTGGAACCTTTTATCCAATACAATGTAATCTTTGAATCAGTGTAGAAGAACATTTTAGTTTCTTTCTTTAAATTAACAATTCTTTTCACTTCGTTGGCTAAACGTGCAGCAAGTAGTGCGCCGAGAACCGAAGTAGTCCATCCTCGGAAGCGTAATTTTTTTCAAGGGTGCGACTCTACTCTTGGATGTGACAAGTTTCACATCAATATAGTAGTCTTTATTTATGACGCGTAAGTAAATGGCTGTTCCGTAGGCCTTTTTGCTGGCATCACTGTAGCAATGTAATTCTATTTCAGAATCAGGATCATTCAAACACAGTCTTGGGACTTTCAGCTCAGCAAGTTGAGAAAGTTCAGAACACCATTGATCCCACTGATTTTTAACATCAGAAGGAAGTTCTTCATCCCATGCTACCTTTCTAACCTATAGCTCTTGAAAAAGGCACTTGATACGGATGGTGAATGGTTGTATTAGGCCTAGAGGATCAAAAATTTTCCCAGCCGCTTGTAATAGGAAACGTTTTGCGTTCTTTTGGGCTTGTACGAAATCCATTAAGCCCCGTACGTCTACAGTGAAAGTATCTTTATCAGTATTCCAACTTAGTCCTAACACTTTGATGCTTGATTTTAAATTATCCGAGTTTTCAATCGGATGTGTACTAAAATCTTTCTCCTTCTATTTTTTCATCAAAACTCGATCATTTGTCGACCACTTTCTCAGCTGCATTCCAGCACTCGACATGATCTTCTTCGCTTCGTAAGATACTTGAAAAGCTTCGTCAACGGTATCTCTTCCAGCGATTAGGTCATCGACATAAAAACATGAGTCTAGTATTCTCGCAGTGATCGGGAATTCATTTTGGAAATTTTCTACATGTTTCTTTATGGTTGCTGACAGTAGAAAGGGACTTGCATTTAAACCAAATAGTACACGTCGAAATCTGTATGTTTCCACACAAAATTTTCCTTCATTAAAGTGATTTTCATTTATCCGAAGAAATCGAACTGCATCTCGATGTTTCTCGGTTAAAGATATCTGAAGAAATGCCTTTTCCACATCTGACGTAAAGGCAACTTTATGTAATCTGAAATTTATCAGTAACTCTAGGAGATTAGGATTTAAATTAGGATCTGTGTATAAACAATCGTTCAATGATAAATGACCGTACTCATGTGCACTGGCATCAAACACAATTCTGAGCTTCGTCGTCAGACGATCTTGTTTGCATACCGCCTGATGCGGCATGTAATATAATGCTTGGTTTGCGGGTTCTGTTGAGTTTTCAACTCGTTCAATTACTCCATTTTTTAAGTAATCACTAATAATGTCCTTGTATTGTAAATACATCTGTCGATTTTGGTTAGGTCTACGTATCAAACTTTGTAGTCGCTTCTTAGCTACAAAGAAATTATCTTTTAACTCTTTCAAAAAGTCTTTTTTCCAAGGTAAAAGTCTTTTTTCCACGGTAGATGTACTTCATACCGTCCATTTTTGAAAACGGTACTTTTATTATGAATCTCTAAAGCTTTGTCAGTTTCGTCATGATTAGATTCGTCTCTAATGCCTATAGTTTCAAGATCCCAGAACTTCTTCAGACTGATTTCTGGCATTTCCTCTGAGGCATGATAACAGTGAAGGGTATTAACAGGCTCGGTTTCTCTTGTTAACCCTATTGTTCCCGTTGTAAGCCAACCAAACACAGACTCTTGAAGAATAATATTCTCATTATTTAATTTTATCTTATTAGCTCCCATAAGTTCATAGAAGAACTCTGAATCTATTAACAAGTCAATTTTATTTGGAGATGAAAAATGTGGGTCAGCATATTTTATGTTACATTGAAATTTAATTTTTGATATCTCAAGAGGTTTAGAAGGCGTCAAGTTCGTAATCTTATTCACTACAAGAAATTCTATATTCCTTTGAAAATATCCGCTAGTGTTAGAAATTACAGTAGAGATCTTATTTTTTACTGTTAAGGAGGAACCATTCAAACCCAAGATAGGTGCATTAACTTTTTTCTTTTTCAAACCCAATAAATCCGCGCACTCAGTTGTTATATGAAACAAGAATGGCTGGCAGAATCAAGTAACGCACGTAGTGGTTTAGATATTCCCCTTGAATCTCGAACTTAAACTATGGCTGTTTGTAAAAGCACAAATTTATTGCTATCGGTTAGAGATGAGAAACAGTTTGATTCCGCAGCGCCTGCAACTTCATTTAGAGGGGGAACACTAGTGCTTGTTTGACCTTGAGTAAATTCCGTGCATGGATAGTTGTTTATGCTAGTAGAATTGTTGTTAATGCCATTTGGCGCCTCTACGAAAGTGGGTTTCGACATTATATCATGTCGGTGAGTTAGAGAATGATGGCGCTTGTTACAGATTTTAAGACTTTTACATTGATTAAATTTATGGGGTTCCAAGCAGTTATAACATAGCTGTCTTTTTCTAATTTCATTAATTCGTTCCTTAACTGTCAAATCATGAAATATTTTGCATTTGCAGATTACGTGGTTTGTTTTTCCACACATATAGCACGAAATTTTCTGATCCCTTTCCAGAATTAAACTTTTAGATTTAAATTGCGTTTCTGGTTTCGATTTGGGAACATAGTAACTACGCTGCATGTTTTCCAATATTTGGCAGCGTTTATTTAGGAAGTTTACAAATTCTTCCCAGTCAGGAAGTTTGCCAGTCACCTGGGTCATTTCATACACCTTCCTCGTTTCTCTGTCTAATTTTGAACTGATAATGTTGATCAGAATTAATTCAGAAAGTTTGTTAGTACTTAAATCTAACAATTTCAGTCCTCGTACATGCGTTAATACAGCATCAATAAGTCTTCTTAGTTCTTTAGCAGATTCATGATGAATCTTTTCGATGTTTAGAATAGAGTTTATGTAAGAATCAGCGATAAGCTTTTTGTTCTCAAATCGCTCTTTTAAAGTTTTGAACAACGACGTAAATGTATCGTCGGGCGTTTGAATGGCTTTCACTTCTTTTAAACATGATTGGAGATAATGAAGCTTTTGTATATCATTCAAAGAATCGTTTGACGCCACTAGATCATTAAATTGATTTTCAAATAATGGCCACTCGTCATAACTGCCCGAAAACTGTGGCAGTGGAATGTCAGGTAGTTTCGGATTACATGATGATTTGAGTTCATCTTTAAATGCATTTTTAGTTCCAGACGAAAGAAGATATTTTAGGCTTACTGTCGTGGAGACACGACATGTGTTCAGAAAAGGGGCGATAGAAAACGGAATTCAAAAAATCAGACAAAAGAGATGCCTTGAACAGCGGGATAATGTACTGCGTATGCGAATGGCAAGGAGAGATAACAAGTTGAGAGGGGGCAATTGAAATGAGAAAACGGTCAACAGCTGCATTTAACGAAGGGCCCAGCTGGTGATAATGAGCTGAGGAAAATGTGAAAACGGAGTCACAGTTAGGAGAAGAAAAGGGGTAGGGCAATTTACGAAGTTGACCGGCGTTGGAAAAGCCACAGGAGGCACAGGCGAGAGCGTGGGAAGTCAAAAATGTAAGAAACCCCAGACAGGTGCAAGGGCGAACGCCCCCGTCAATATGGATTGGAGAAGATGGGAATATAAAATGGGTGATCGGCCAATGAAGGGGTCCCGGATCGACCCATAGGACAGAAGGTGGCCACCAATGAGGGCCTGAATATTTAATGATGGAAGTTGAGCTCGAGAGGAAAAGTTTTTAGAGAGAGCAGAACGATTTGAGATCTTTCACTAAGAACACATAAGCCCCGGTAGACAGCGAAGGAAGAGAGAAGATGACGGGCTGCTAACTTAATACCGGAGAGACAAGCCAAGTCCTCGGTACCCGAAAAAGCAAACCGATATGAGATAGATGCAGACCCCAATACCGGAGAGGCCGACCGACTAACCTGTCATTTAGCGAGAGAGGAGCAGCCATTTCCCCTGGACCAACGCGCCCCCGTAGCAAATGCCTAGATGCGGAGAAAAGCACCCTGAGTCCGCCGCATGCCGATGATCGCAGCTGTTACCCTGGACCAGAGCCCGATGACCCCCCAGCCATGCTTGTGATGAGGTACGGACCTTCGGAGTGACGAACGCTCTCCCAACGCGAGTGTATGGAGACGTGCGCCGTGAGGACGCCGCAACAGATAGTGACCGCAGTTTCCCCCGGAACCGACAGCCCGCTGCCCGAAACAGAGCCCTATGTTTCTCCCAGCAAGACTTGTGATGTCGATGTGTCGTCAGAAAAGGTAGGAGAGTATTTTGACTTATCCTAGCAATGCCCAATGCCTACTAGAGAGCGCAGTTAATTAGATAGGGCAGATTAGGTGAAATCTTTACATTTATGCATAGAATATCTATCATAAAATAGTGCTTGTGTATATCCATATTAATTGAAGTAGTAGCTTGCAATAGTTTTGGTAATGTGTTTATGTATAGCAATTAAGAATGTAGGATAATATAACAATGTTAGGGAGTAGATAAAAATGTTAGTAGTTTGATATTGATGAGAATGAAGGTTAGATAAATAATCAGAATTAATGTATTGATAAGATATAGGAAGGAAGATAATTTGAAATGTATATGTAGATATATGGTGTTAATGAAATAGAAATTCGGAAATCTTCAATGAATAATGTTGTTTGTATATGTATGATGGGTTTAATAAATTGATTTGGAACTATACATGTGAGCATCACTCTCTAATTACTCGTACTACCACTAATACTATAACTAATAATTATATTACGGTGACACTTACCTCCAAACTGTCATGCAGATCCTCCAGTTCGGATAATGCAGTTTCGCTACTTTCAATTTCTCCATCTGATAGATTTAAAGCATATAATTCCTCGTATAAGTTCTTAATATCACCTTTGATCTCAAGGAGAGATTCCAGTTTTTGAGAGATTTCTATTAAACTCTCTTTCTTCTCGGTAAATTGAAAAACGAATTTTTCGATCTTCACAAGTTTCGATTTAACTCGCCCGCGTGTTCTATTTAGAGTTTTTAGTGATTTATCCATTCTAGAGCTGGTTTATTCCACACTAGGGCTAGCACGGACCACTTATTTATGGTCTCAATTACGTTAGAAGTTTGATTGAAAGGATCAATCGTAGGCAGTGGACTGTTATTTTAATTTTATTTTTAGAATGAGTGAGCACATGTTGCTACGGCGCGTGCCACTGCTCGACTCACATATTACAGATAGTTGCCACTAGGGGCGATACAATTAAAGAGATATTTCTTTCCAAATACCTTGCCGAGAAATTGCGCGCTCACCATATACAGCAATGATTTCACGATGAATGTCCATGCAATTAATCCGTTTGGCCCATAGAAATCTGACTGTTGCGCGCACCTCCAATTTGGAGTGAACATACAGTTGACGCGCCAATAATTTTAGCCCGCTATCCACACACAACAAGACGGGAAACCACACCAACCTTCCTATCGGACGTCTGAGCAGTTAATGTCCCTTTCTCTGCATTGTCCAAGATTACGACACGCAGCGCGCTCTTGCGGCGAGTTAGTGCAACTACTTTTTGATCCGCCCTCGTACTTGTGAATTATTAAACAATTATTTAATTATTTTTTTCTGTAGTAAAAAATCTTTTGAAGACTGAATTGGATGTTATTACTTTTTTTTTTTCACTTTCTAAATCGGTTAAGTCCCTTAGTCACGCAAATATTGTAATAATAATAACGATTATTCCAAGAATATTCAATCTTATAAATTTTATACGAGGGTTATTCGGAAACTAAGGTCCGTTTACTTATAAAACAGAAAACATTACAAATTTTTTCAAAAAACTTTATTTTTTAAATTCCTTACATGTGTCTCTATTTTTCTACATAGTTTCCATATTTGTTTAAACATTTGTCATAACGTTCTACAAGCTTCTGTATGCCTAAGTCGTAGACGTCTGCCGCCTGTGAGGATAACCAGTCTTGAACTGCTTCTTTCACCTCGTCATCTGTGGCGAATCTCTTGCCGCCGAGAAACTCTTTTAGGTAGTGGAATAAGTGAAAATCACTCGGCGCCAAGTCTGGACTGTACGGTGGGTGGTCAATCTGTTCCCATCCAAAAGGTCTGATCAGATTTTGGGTGTGAATGGCAGAATGGGGACTTATTGTCATGCAGCAACAAAACTCCAGACGTCAGAAGACCACGTCGCTTATTCTGTATTGCAAGTCTAAGTTTAGTTAGGGTAGAGCAGTAAGCGGCTGCATTTATTGTTGTCCCTTGCTGCATAAACTCGACTAACAAGACCCCATATCTATCCCAAAACACGGTTGCCATGACATTGCGTGTTGAGATTGTCTGCTTGGCCTTCACTCTGACTGGTGATGTTGTGTGACGCCATTCCATTGAGTGACGTTTAGACTATGGGGTTCTGTGAGGAACCCACGTCTCGTCCCCTGCGATAATCTTCTCTAAAAATTGATCACCTTCTTTATGATATCGGTGCAAAAAATCAAGAGCACAAGCCATTCTTTTCAGTTTGTGTTCCTCAGTAAACAGCCTGGGAACCCAACATGCGCACAATTTGCGAAATTTCAACTTTTCGGAAACGATTTTGTGCAAAGTTGTTCTACCCACATTCGGAAATTCCGATGCTAATGTTAAAATTGTGAATTGCCGATCTTCACAAATCTTTTCTTCCACGGCATTGACCAAATCATCTGTGATCACTGATGGTCGACCTGAACGCGGTTCATCATGAACATTTTCCAGTTCGTCCTTGAAAGCTCTCACCCACTTACGCACTTTGCTGCTACTCATCGCATTTGGGCCATACACGTCGCTTATCTGTCTATGAATTTCCGCTGCTGAAACGTTGTTTGCTGTCAAAAACCGAATCACTGACCGTATTTCACAGTCGGCGGGCAGATCGATTGTTTTAAACATTTTGAAGTAGCCCTGTACTTAGCACACTGCAACAATACCAATGCAAATGGCGTCGTTTGACGAACAAGGCATGCCGGGAGATGGTACGCATGCGGGTTTCAATGTTTGCGCGACATTCGATTAGCTACGACGATTCGGACCTTAGTTTCCGAATAACCCTCGTATGTTGTCGGATAAAAGCTATATCTGCAATAATACATTCTACAATGTTTATTTGAATTTATATCTTCAGAGTAATTTTAAAAAACAATGAATATTATTTTTTAACTTTACTCACTTTTTTTGTTTTGTTTTATGGAGTTAATCGATTTGGCAAGTGAGTGGCTCACATATCTCGTCTCTTCCCTCCACTAACCAGAAAAATATTTATATATTTTAATACAAAATAATTCATTCAATGCGAACAAAATAATATTAGAGAAATGTTTTTTTAAGCTTTCTAATCATAGACTTTTCGGTCTCATCTTAATTAGCCATGAATTTTCTTTAAGCTCTGTTTATTAATACTTTTCAATGAGTATATGCATTATGTCTAATGATTTTCAAAAGGAGTAGTTAATGCAATTTTTTTCCCGCCCTTGCTGTAGTCAAAGCCATGACACAGCCATTTTTCCAGTAGAAGTTTGTTGAAGAACTAAGTAGTGACCTTTCTTACGCTAAGGTTTGAGATAATTGAAGAATAAGATGATTACTTCAATTTCTTGGTGAATACTGGTGCCCTCCATCACGGCCACCTTCATCGATTGCTTACGAGCCAGGTCTTGTACTGATGTAACTTTCCAGTCTGCTTCGGGAAAGGTGAGGAACGCAATGAGGTTACCGCTGTAAGTAGCCATGGTAACCATTACGAAGAGCCACCAGAAACAGACAACGATGCGGGCACTTATTGTTTCTGGTAAGTGAATTCCACCTAAAAATGAATGAATCAATGAGTAAAAAGGAACAAGACCCCACAGAAGTGAGCAGGAGCTGAGGCCTTTCACACATCGGGACCTGGTAAATGTAGGTGTAAATTATAATGTTTATGCGATATTTATTAAGATCCAACTAACTTGTAGACTGTTTTCTACGTAAACCTTATAGTGTTATCACATTAGATTGCACATATTGTTCCACATATTGAAAAATTTGGGGAACTTCTGATAAGATCTTGAATAACTGAAAAATTAGAAAAAAGTGTTACATAATTTTTTGAGAAAAACTGACGGAGTTAGCAAAAAGATCGTATTTGAGCAAATTTAAGATGTACAGTGAAACTTCTCTTGCTGGCCACCCACAAAACGGCCACTTTTTGTCGGAACCATTAATGGGCGTCACTTCTTTTCGGAACCATGACTGGTCATGTTAGAGAACTTTCACTGTATTACAAAAAGTTTTTACATAAACTTGTAGAAGGTGTTAAAAAATAAATAAAAATAAAAATAAAACTGAATTCTTCTTAATAAACTATGATACAGTTGTAGATTTCCATCATCCTTAATGGTGTTTTTATTTATTTGTAATCAGTTTCACCTTGCTAATTATTGTTTATGATGAGAATATAAAAGCTTACTAGTTGCCTTACTGCTCAAAATCGAGAGAATTTTATTTCATTTTCGGAATGACAAAAGACTTTCTGACTTACGGAGCACAACGCTTTTTGAACTTTTAGATTTCAATCTTTGTATCTAATTTACCAACCTTAACTGATTGCCACGGACTGTCAAATTGAACAGCCAAGCGGGCTTCTTTTTCTAAAGCAGCAGGCAGTAGCGTACCAACGTTTTGACATCGGGACAATTGCCGGTCAGAAGGGCACCGAACAGTGTAAATTACAAACATTGCCGTCATTAAAAGGTGCGGAGCCGTGGACTTGCCAAGGGCGCTAAAAAACAAGGTACGCCGCTGGCAGTAGGTATTTTACTGTGAGGACATTCACCCATATAGACTGTGAATTCGCTGGCTACTTTATTATGTAAGCACCATGTAGGTGAGCCAACACTGCTCCCTATGAGAGGACAGCACGGAATATCCATGCGGCTAAAGCAGTCTTCTTAGCGATGAGAAATTTTTCAACATAGAACACAGACGCCTTTCCTATTGGTGCCGTTTCTGATGGGTGTTTATTCAGCATCGGGCAAACGAGTTTGTTTAGTTTCAATGAAGCAATTTCACGGCAAATCGTGTTGTTGGCAAAATTGTGATTCCACCTTGTTAGCCTTCTTGTCGACGGGTCAATGATTTTTTTGCAGTTTGACTTGAAAAAAAATCGTTGCCCCTTGATAGAGGATTATTGCTATTAAATAGTACAGTAGAAACTTGTCGAAAACGACGGTTATTTCATTTATTTTTTTTAGAAGAATAATCTCATATCAAGCATCAAATGTAATATTTATTTGATTGACAATCCAAGGTAATCGCCATCCTATCCTATGGATATGCGGCCTTGTTTTTACTGTCGACCGGTCACTCGACAGCGATCCCACCCAGGAACAAACTTACAAACAAACAAAAATTGAAAAAAAAAGAAAAGAAACAGAATTGTACAACCTCAGTACAGCCACAAACGCTGGAAGTGGCAACACAAAATAATTAACTTAACAAGTAATCCTTACTATACTTTACAAAAGAATAATGTTACAACAATACAGCCGTTCACGACAAAACAATTACAGTAGTAACAGTCAGCTCCATTTCAGCCCTAGAGTCAATATTAGTAAACCTCAAACAAATACAACGTACCAATAATTTTACATTGATTCATAGAATGTTATACAAAAGATATAACTACAATACAAAATATTACATTATAATTACATATACTTTATATTTACAATAGCACGATATATATATATATAAATAAAAGTGGGCTTGTGGCGGCCCAGTGGTACAGCGCGCTGGCTTTTCGGTGCTGAGGGTGGTCAGATCGAATCCTGGCGTCGCGCCGCGAAATATGACTCCGTTCGTGTCGTCCCTTCATAGGGGGTAATGCTGCCCGCCTATATGGTGCCCCCACAATAAAATGGGCAGTAAAATTGTGGCGTGGTATACGCGAATGTCTCACGACAAGTGCCTCCGCATTGGGAAAAAAATATAAATAAAAGTAAACGCAGTAGCCCAGAAAGTAAATTAAATAACAACAAGGTGCATAGAGCATCGCTCCTCCACATAGAAGGCAAAAATTTATTGGATTGTCAAAAATAAGAAACTTCATTCAAAGACTAAGATCTTTATTTTGACATGTCAACTATATTTTTACTTTCAGCCGTTTCCGCAAAATAGGTCTCACAGAAAGTTGACCTGTAAAAAACTGTAAGAACTGTATAAACCTAAATTAAGTATTCAGTTACTTTAGGAATGATCATAGAACACCATGCACACACCGAATCTGAAACTGAATTGAACGCCTTATGCAGATAAGGTCGATGACGATTGATAAAGGTATTACATATGGCGTGATTATAAAATTTAAAAGTTCAAAGTTTCTAGTGATAAATGTAAGCAAAGAAGCGAACTCGCACACGCCATCTAGCGATAGACTAAACTTTCAGCCGTTCTTTCAAAATTGCTCTTAATGTATTTAAAAAAAATCCACCTCGTAGAAATAATTTGTAGATTATTTGAACAGATTGTATCCTGCAGTGAAACAAACAATTTTATTGTATACACATTTATTGCCGCAAAGACATATTTTAAAACTGAGTTAAACTTTCAAACTAACCTTGTTGCAGAATCGCGCCGTACATGTACCAGAAACAGTTTCGGTATTTGAAAAGGCCTCCTTTCAGCTTCATCTCCCCGCTGTATATGAAATTCGAGCTTTTCCTATTCACCAGGTACAAAATAAATGCCATTATAGGAATCATAATGATGATCAGACACCATACCTACAGAGGGATTAATAACTAATCATAAAGGATACTAGTTGATATGTGTAACAAAAAAATAGACAACGCTCGGGGAAATACATTAAAGGTGGCTACATATTGCCCTGGAACAAAGTGCTCCGATTGCTGTTTAAAACTATCATTTCTTTAACTATTTACTAACTCTGACATTATGTTGAAATAGTAAAAACAGTTGTTTTAATGATAGTATTACGGCGAAATATGCGCATCTATACCACCTAATGTTAATACTGATAAACAACCAAGTAAATAGTATTGGCTTAGAAACAGGGGTGTAGTATCAGGCGCCTTTAGCTAGAGACTGTGTCTGATACTAGGCTGAAATTCCCGAGCGACGAGTGCAACCCCAGGCGGCCTCAAGGGAAAAGGTCAGTTGAGAATAATTGGGAGAGAAAGAGGTAGCAGCCTCAGCGAGTAGGCTAAGAGTATCATCATAAAGCTCCATAGAGCTTTTGCCACTGGCAAATTATATTTACTCTTTTGTTCCTTCTATGGGTATATATGTGTGTGTGTGTGTGGGAAGTAAAACGTCTTTCGTCCGAATGGTGCCTCTTCATTGAGTGAAAAACCACTTGAACTACAGGGTGCTACTACAAGGTATTTTGCGTAAACCCTTTTTTATAATAAATGAGAAAGCCTACATTTATTTTCAAATATTCACCTTGTCATACTTCGATATAATAGTATTAAGCTGCCGAAATTTAAAAAATAAAAGTAGAAAGGTCACATGAAGAGACTTTCTTATTTAAAGCAAAATTCGATGTATGTTAGTGGAATTTTATAGATGGAAGATTTGACCATATATAATGCGTCAGATCACTTTTCCCTAATATTTTGCTCACTGTATGTACAAAAAAGCAGAAACTTCCCAAAATTTTCCTAATTGTGTCCTGCTTTAAATTTTTGGGGATTTATCACCGAAAAATTAAAGCACCAAAATTAAAGACTCCAAAAACCATGTCTTATTATTTTTATGTAATACTGGTAACTAAAGATAAACCGTGAAAAATCCCGGTTTATCTTCTGTTAAAAGTCAATTCAAAAACAAGAAAAATTCATGCGGTCTTTTGATAGGCCAGAAAAGCTTATTCTGAACCTCAAGTGAACTCTTATTAAATGCTCTGATTCTGTATTGGAAAACATACACCTCTGGCATTTTGGCAGAACTGTAGCTTTGATGTTGTAGGATGTCGCGAACACCATGAGTCTCGACACAGTTGTGACGTAAGAGCCAACCCATAACCATATCTGAAATTTCTTTGCCAACACATGGACGTTTGATAACACCATTTTGTATTACTATCTTTATATTTTTATATAGTATTGTCACGGTGAAACGACACGGTGAAGTTACAATGTAACATCTCAAAAAGCGGCCTATAAAGGCCATATCTAACTGCTGTAATGCTGCTGTAATATAACAGTAACCCTTGTTTTAATAGTGCTGCGCAATCGTCACCGTCACATTGTAAACTTTTATACAACGTTTAAGTAATGCTACAATGAGGTACAGGCAGAATCATCTTTTTCTTGCTTACAGAAATCTGGAAAACAAATGCTGCAAGATAATTTACTTAATTCTTACGTGATGAATCCTATAAAATGTGACAAATCCTACATATGACATTTAAAATCTATCACGTCTAGTGTCAAAACTGTTGTGGCTTTTTTTACGTATATATTATAATTGGAGTATAATACGGAGAATAAGGACCGGTTAGAGTTGGAAAAGTCAGTAAAGAATTTTTTATTGAATATAGTAACGCACAATGTTGTTATATACAAGGTGCGGCCATTAATTTCCAGGACTGATTTAATAACTCCAGAAAATATTACATGAAATACATACCCATTTAATATGTTTCGAAGTAACTCCCACCTGCCGTAATGCACTTCTGTGCTCGGCTGTATAAGTTTCGGAAACAACTTTTAAAATCCTCTTTCGGAATGCTCTTTAATGTGGATGTCAGCGTTTTCTTGATGGCTTCGACATCCTCAAATCTTGTTCCCTTCAGCAAATCTTTCAGTTTTGGAAACAAGAAAAAGTCTGCCGGTGCTAAGTTCGGAGAGTATGGAGCATTCTGCATCTCCACGACCTCATGCTGGGCCAATTTGCTGAAAGGAACAAGATTTGAGGATGTCGAAGCCATCAAGAAAACGGTGACGTCCACATTAAAGAGCATTCCGAAAGAGGACTTTAAAAGTTGTTTCCGAAACTTATACAGCCGAGCACAGAAGTGCATTACGGCAGGTGGGAGTTACTTCGAAACATATTAAATGGGTATGTATTTCATGTAATATTTTCTGGAGTTATTAAATCAGTCCTGGAAATTAATGGCCGCACCTTGTATATTACACTATTTTTATACTTAGTCACCATATCTATTAAGGCTGCTTGCACAAACCCTATTGGATTCGCTCACCTCAATGTTAAACTATGGAGAAAATTTGTCTACTATTTACAGCTACATAAATGCTGTTAATCCAATAAAAATGGTATTTTCAGATAGCCTGAACTTTTCTGTACCTTGAAACAGGATTCCTTTTATAAATTTCGTCCACCAAAAACATTTATGAGCGTTTAAAACACACTATACCAGATATCCCGCCCCCAGAATAATTTAAATTTAAAAATTTTATTTGCATTTTATTAAACGAAAAATGCCCCAATGTGTAAAAATTTCTTTCTCTATTACGGTGTACAATTAAAAAAATCTTTAAATCAAAGTTGGCAATCCTTGGTCAAATTTTCTCCATAGGTTAAAATTGAGGTGAGCTAATCCAATAGGGTTAGTACACAGCAGAACTTAGGGCATTTATCGTAGCATATGATGCCAGTTTTTGAGTTCCATCATCTAAGATTGCATGTACAAAACTTTAATGCGAAGGATTTAAAATGCTAGTTTTCAAAATCATTCGAGTAATTTATCAATGTAGTTTCCTTCTAGAATCTAATCCTTTCATACTTCTAATATTATCTCTGCTTAAATCTCAACAAAATAATGTGAAATATAATCTTAATTTATCAGATAAACTGCTTGCAACACTCTTTTGCTGGTGGCTAATCAGAAGTTGTCCCTTTTTAACATTTGGAACCAGCCCAGCTTACGAAAAATATTGTTTGTTGCAGCCATGAAGCTACAGAAGGAGCGTAAGCTTCAATGGGGAATTTTTCGAAATATGAGCCGATTGTTGTCGCTCACCGGTAGAGGGCGTGACATGCAAGCGAAGTGACTATTTTACATTGAGTTATACGGCGTGGTGGTGAAAGTTGTTTTATAAATTTTAAAATTTATTCTGTGTGCAGAAATATGCCAAACACGTGTTTTGCTCCGGGTTGTTCTACTGGCTATAGATCAGCCTTAAAAAGAAATAAAGAAACTGGACAGAGAAATCCTATTATATTTGCTGCTCCTAAGGTAAGAACATTATTATTGTTTTGTGTTAATCATGAAGCTACAGAGCCATCATTTATTTTTAAATTGTTCACAGAAATAAAATATTTCTAGTTAACTTTTCTTAATATTGAATTTTATCATTATTAAGTTAGTTGATAAGTAAATAAGTTTTCATTGTATGATAAAGAATGTTGTTACTATAAATGCTTATGCAAAATCTGTTGAGTATAATTTAAAAAAAATTAATATTTTCCTATCTTTTTACTGTGAGTACAATGAAACCCATACTTTGCGAAAATACGAAAATATAGCTGATTTGTCCTTATCAATGTTATTTGGGGTTTTTTCTTTTTAATTTGCTGAAAATATTTGTAATCGATAATTTACCAACTTGAAGGTAATTCCTGACAATGCTGGAACCATAATATTGAATTTAATCACTATTAAGTTAGTTAAATTACGTAAGTTAGTTAAAGTACGTAAAAGTATCATTTTTAGACCTATGCTGGATTGTATGTACTACTCATGATTTTTACTTGATTTACAAGAAATTTTTTGAGTAACTGCCTATAATACTGTTTATTATATATGCAATATTTCAAGGTAATTAATAAAAAATTAAAATGATTTTTTATGCATAAAAAGTGAATATTTTTTTTAAATCGAGCATTTTGCAGTCAACTACTGTGCGCATTCTTTCAAAATCAATTATTAAGTTACATTAATAATTGCTTACTATATGTGATTACAACACTTTAGACAACAAAATCTACCAAATTTTTTAACCTTAATATATTTTAATTTTTTAAAGAATTTTTTATAAGCTTTTACTCAGTCATTTTTGAAATTTCTAATTAAACGTACGTACTTAAATGTTTTAATATATTTTAGAATAATGTTGCTGGATATTGTTGCCTGAAGTATTGTAATCACATATAGTAAAAAATTATTAATGTACCTTAATAATTTATTTTGACAGAATGCGCACAGTAGTTGACTGCAAAATGCTCGATTTAAAAAAAAATATTCACTTTTTATGCATAAAAAGTCATTTTTATTAATTACCTTGAAAAATTGCATCTATAATAAACAATATTATAGGCAGTTACTCAAAAAATTTCATATAAATCAAGCTTAAATCATGAGTAGTACATACAATCGAACATAGGTCTAAAAATGATACTTTTAAAGGTACGTAAAAGTGACCACACCCCTTAAGTAAATAAGTTTTCATTGTATGATAAGCAATGTTGTTACTATAAATGCTTATGCAAAATCTGCGTACAAAATCTGCTTATGCAATAAAATGCGTACTTTGTGAAAATTCAAAAATATAGCTGATTTGTCCTTGTCAAAGTTATTTGTTTTTTTCTTTTTAATTCGCTGAAAAAATTTGTATTCAGTAATTTACCAACTTGACGATTATACCTCCGGTTTTAAAAAGTGTAATCTGAGATGCTTTGACTGATTTTTTTTCCAAAGGAAGATATTTTAAAGTATTGTCTGATTAAATACAGAATTGACTTCCTATTTTATTAGTCCTGATAAGAATTCATTTGTGATTGATAGAAAATGTTGCTTTTCTACTATGTGTGTGTGTGTGTTTTGGTTAATCAGTATTATTTCTCACATTTTTTTTCCATAAGAGATTATGAACAATGATAAAAAAATTTCTTCACAATTCTTTTCTGTAATTTCATTTCCTTAATTATTAAATTATTACAAAATTCTGAACTCATTTATTCTGAAACCAATACACAATTATTCTGAAAAAGTATATATTTACTCATTTCCTTTAAGAATTTTAATGAATTATAGCAAAAAAAGCACTTGAAATAAAGATTTTGAATGAAAATAAGCAATTGTTAAATTGAATAAATAAATTCATATTAAATACGCACTAAAATAAAACAACTTGTTTTTGCAAGGAAAAACACAAAAAATCCATATTAAAGCGTATGGTTGTCCGTGTCTAAGCCGCCCGCTAGTGCACGCGAGCGCCCTCTAGTGGCGGCGACAAAAAGGGAGACACATTTTTAACACTGAGCTGCTCCTCCTTCTGTAGCTTCATGGTTGCAGCCTATAAAAAAAATTGCATCTCCGTCGCCACACTACCATCTAATTAATGTCGCTTAAAAATCAAGGAATAGCAAAATGATATCAACATACATTCGCAAATACTCGTTCGTATGCTTCATAGTAGAGATGCGACATCGATAGCAAAACATCGATGTTTTGAAACATCGATATTCAATATTAAAACATCGATGCTAATAAAACATCGCCCAAAAACCATCGATGCATTTTAAACATCGATGTTTTAGAACATCCATTTTTTAAAACTGGTTTAGTAACCTCTTTAATGTTACTTTGTTTAGTCGTGGGGTGTGTGTGATTTAATTTTACTCTGTGATTGGGCTGACACAAATGACAAAAACTTGGTTGCTATATTGATGACTCAAAATTATCGTTGTAAATATCGCGATGTTTTGCCTTCAAATGTCCAGATAAATTCGTGGTATTGCCAGAAGTTTTGAGGGACTTAAGGCAAATATTGCACTTTGCCAATTTGTCAGAGGTTTTGCAAAAATATTTCCAAACGGTACTTTGGGAGACATCTTACTAATAATATTAACGTCAACTTATATAAAACGAGTAAACAAAACAAAAACTTAAATGGCTGCTCTCGTGTATATACTATTTATAAAATAAAACCCCATGGAAGGTTCTGGAGTGTCCGGAACATTCCAAACGCTCTGATTGGTTCATTGGTTGTTGATTGCCATTTGTCTGCTTGCTAAGGAATCGTTCCCCCTTTTGTATTCGTCCTTTTCAGAATTCAGACTTTCATTTACTGAGTGTGAAAATTATGCTACGTGGCAAATTTTTTATTTATGGTACTTTTTCATTAAAAATAAACATCGAGACAACGTAAAACATCGAACACAAAACATCGATGTTAAAAAAACATCGACTTCAATAAATCGATGTTTAGAATATCGATGTTTTTAAAACATCGACATCGATGTCGCATCCCTACTTCATAGCCATAATATAGCATTTTTGTTGTTGTTGTTTGTTTTTTGTATGGGGGAGATTTTTAAAATATTTATTGCCCTATATAGATAAAATTAAAGATCAAATGCTGTTATCAATAAAAATTGTAAATCAACGAGAGTAACTTACAAGACCTGAAAAAGGTCTAAGAAAGATGAGCGTTCTGGGAGGTTCTCTTGGCTTCTGGACAAGAATTGCCGAACACGTAGTCATCACTGGTTCTGAAAATTCGATCACTTTATTTCGCCCTTGAGTTATTCCCAAGAAGGGAACCAAATCCACAGTCTGAAATGAGAAATCAAAATTTTAGAGTGCTAAAAGTGGAATTTAAAAATACTTTTAACTTTAACTTTTTGGTCTTGTGAAATAAGCAGTTATGTGTCACGTAATACCTCCACGGTTAATTTAAATTTAAAAAATGGAAATGTGAAACGTGTCTTTCCATGTTTTGATTTTAAAAAGTGCTAGAGATGTAAAAGAAAGTATTCGTATTGAGTTTTTGAACAAGGAATCTTTTCTGTTTTAGAGACACTAAGAAGAAAGGCAATGTACAACCAAGTACTCCGTAGAGATGCTAGTTCGACTTTTTATGAGAAAAACGGAGAATAAGTTCTACCATTAACTTAATATCAGGATAAACGCTCGGATTTTGGCGGAAATAGGCGAATCTTTCCCAAAAGCAGGGAAGAAAGATATGTGACAGCAGACCGAAAATCAAATGCATAGCTATAGGAAAATTTCATCACTAACCCTGCAATGGTCGCGCGGCGTCTCACAGACGCCAACAGCACTTTGTTTACAATTTGCGTATTGATGGATTGCTCTGTATGCCCAGCAGATGTCAGTACCTTCGAAGTGTTTATGTATGAGAGTCATAGCTAACAAACAAATCTCCCGCAGTTGCTATCATTCTTTTATAGTCAACGGATATATACCAAAACATCCGATCGACCTCTCACCAAATTTGTGAAAATTGCTAATAGAAATATATATTTTTAAAATTTGCTTTGTTTTTATTTATTTTATTGTGAAAATTGCTTATGAGAATAATTTTTTTCCACTTGATTAGTTTTCATTTGTAAAAATTGCTTATAGAAATTCATTTTTTTCATTTGCTTTAATTTATTTTATTGTAAAAAGTGCATACAAAATTACATTTTTTAAAAAATTGATTGGTTTTCCTTTAGATCCATCATGTCTTCAATGTACTGTTTTAATAAATATTTACTTTTACAAATAGAATAACTAAAACCTAAATTAGATTCGGCTTCTATTAGACACCAAGGGACCATGCATGCAATTTTTATATACGTGACCAGTGCAGGGTTAAGAAGATGCTGTCTAAACTTGGCGGTGAACCAAATTCCCCTGAACTTGGTCGACGAACTAAACTAAGAGACCACTTTCACATCCGACCATCACTGGAGCCATAATGCTTCGAACTCACGAACAGTTGTATTTTTCAGAATTCAGTGACTGGCTATTATCACTAAGCCATTGAATTCTTGCGAAAAATCCTTTTAATTTAAATGCTATCCACACACTGCCATGTTATGGGACTCACAGCAATTGTTTGATAGTTCGATCTGTATTTAGTATTAAAATAATAAGTCAATAAATTGGATTGGGCTTTATTAGAGATAAACAGTCGCAGTGCCGTAGCTCAAGAGTAAGGGCCTGTTCACATAGGAGTCCGTTGCGGAGCGTTAAAGTATTGAAATATATTTAACCAATGACAAACCTCCAAACGATTAGCAATGAAATTTTTAACGCCTATGATTGGTTTATTTTCGTCTCAACGTCATCTTTCCCTTAAAGCTACGCAACGGACTCCTATGTGAACAATAGCAGTCCGTTAACGTAAGCATTAAATTTTAACAAATCTTACAGCTGAGCGCTATGACACACTTATCATCATTGACTCACTTATCATCATACGTGAACACTCCGTTGACCACGCTTACGCTAAGAAATTGCTATGTGAACAGGCCTTTTAGGGTCTGTTCCCATAGAATTCGACAGAGTCAGCGTTACTCGTATTGAAATATATTTAACTAATTACGAACCTCCAAACGATTAGCCACGACATTGTTAAGGTCTATGATTGGCTTAAAATATGTCAATACGAGAAACGCTGGCGGATTCTATGTGAACAGGCCCTAACGTAAGTTAAATTCTACTGATAACTATTGTTACAAATATTTGTTAGGGTTTAATGAGTTTTCTTACCCGGTCGAGTAACATCGATACAGTTCCACTCCATTCTCCATCAGTCATCAACACGCCCCATTCATTATCATCCGGAGCTAGAACCTCGTATCTAAATAAATCATAATCGGATGTGATTTTTCGGTTATTTCGCTAATGCAAACAAGATGTGTTAGGCAAATGGAGACTAACATATCACAATAACATGGAATCGATGTCAAAAACAAAGCATAATACAGGAAAATGAAATTCATTTACAGTACGTTTTATCTTTAAAAAAAACTAATTATTTTACTTGAATTTCAAATGCTTCTTCAAGTAATCGAATAATTTCATAACCGCTCCTCTCTCTATTTCTTCGGTATCGTTGTCAGCAAGAAATGTGTATGGAGGATTCTGAAATGAACAAAGTGAATTTTTTTCAATAAATTTTAAAAACACGCATTGACCGAGTGTTATTGACTAACCCTGAATGTAGACAAAATAGAGGGTGTTTATATATGATATTCGGGTATGAATGTTGTTTTATATTCTTTTATCTGAGGTAGAGTATCAGATAGAAATTTGGAAGAAAGGAGATACATTACAAGTCTGCGAAAATGCCATATCCAGTGATCAGCGTCACGGCAGACGTTCAGCAAATAGATTAATTCCTGCCGCAGTCTGGCATAAATATCGGGTTATTCAATGCATTGAATCAATGTTGAAAAGCGTGGGGCAAGAATTGAACTATCGGCTGAAAATCTGCCATATTATCATGTAGATAGCTCATGCAAAGCTTTTTCAGTAACTGTGCACGAACTCGTCACTACCTTTTTCCTTCCATACATGGCTTCCAGAGGCATTGAAGAAATATGGCTACTATGTTCTACTAGAAACGAGTGACAAACTTCAAAACGAAAGTGGTGCAAAGTTTAAATCATTTTTGCATGTTTTTTAATGAATTTAATATATTTACATATTTACAAGAAGATGATAATAGGCTGGAAAGCCTCAAAATTAACTAAATTCAACAGAATTGACATATTATGGGATCTTAATCTCCTTCAAAGCAAGCTACATTCTAAAGCTGCTTCATCACTCTAGCAACAACAAAGAAGAGAACGAAATTCTAAACATTTGAGAATAAAATCAAACGATGGGCTTGCAGCGCCATCTCTTGACATATTTCTCTTCACACTCCCCACCTGAACTCTGATAGGAGTTCATCTACTCAAATACAATCATAAACAAAAAATTCACATTTCTAAAAAGCAAAATTTCTAATTAATCAGATTTTTCAAAAATACAGTACAAAAAAAGGAAAATAAACAATAGGTTAATACTTGAATTAAATCACATCAATATCAACAATACTTTTCAATATCTAGAGTATATAATAGGCATAAAATTCTATTTCAAATAAAATAAGAGCATATCTTTGGACCAAGTCCAGGGTTATCTCACAATCTTTTCACCTTTAATATACGGGGTGGTCCAAAACTATTGAGCGCATTTCATGTTTGAAAAAAAAAAAGAACTAAATGAGGTACGTACATGTTTATTGTTTTCTCGGAAAGTCAATTTAAAACAGTTTTACACACCAAAATTTTAAACATTAAATAACTTCCACATGAGCTCCATTTGTGGCATGCAAAGTATCCAACCGATATTCAATTTCCCGCCAAGTGTTTTGCAGCATTTCAGCAGGTATTCCTCCGATGGAAAAAAAAAGAGGGGAAAAAAAAGAGGGAAAAAAAAAAGAAAAAAAACGAACATTGCTTTTTCCTGTACTTTAGCCATTTGCAGACTGGCGTAATTAGTAAATCTTTCTTGCAAAATGTCGTCGCGCCATCTACCGGCTTATGTGGAAGTTATTTAAAGTTTAAAATTTTGTTGTGTAAAACTGTTTTAAATTGTCTTTCCAAGAAAACAATAAACATGAACGTACCTCATTTTTTTTTCAAACGTGAAATGCACTCAATAATTTTGGACCACCCTATATTTTTGTAAAATTGCAAAGTTTATAATTCATTTGTAAAGTAATAGAAATAGCATATTTATTTATTTTCAAGTCCACTGACCTCTAGACCAGGGGCACTCAAACTGCGGCCCACCAAGCTTTTTGTATGCGGCCCGAAACACTCACACTCATTATCAGGCAGGTGAATTTATAAACATAATTTGGGAAATTTGGGCTTGAAAAATACACAACTGTACAAAAATATGCCACCTGCTGCTCACGTTGTTCGCATCAACGTATCTTTGTGAATCATCCTGTTCCAAAATTAAATATGCGAAGAACTTATATAAAAATTGGCTCACTGATTGTTACCTTGATGACGTATTGAGAGTAGCTTATAACAAGTTTAAAGCTGATTTGTTTAAAATAGTCAAAGGCTTGTCTCGACATAAAAAAATCACAATTTTTAAATAAACACTAGAATACATTTAGGTTTTAAGTTTTAGTTTGTACGTTAATTATATTATGAGTTATAGTATACCACTTTGTGGCCCGCGTAACGTAGTAAACATATGCTAGTGGCACGAGAGGAAATAATCACAAGATAAAAAGAACTTTTTATAAACCATGTTTTTAAATTTTCTGGTGAATCATATAAACTTGACAATTCTATGTATTAATAAATATGTTTTCAAATTTTTTTTGATGAATTACCCCATCAACTTGAAAGAAAATGAAGTTAATTGGAAGTTAACTTGCATATAACTTTTCGTTCCCGTTCCGGCCAATAGATGGCTGCACCAGTCTACAAAACAAAATTAACTGAAAATAGCTGAAAATTAATTTAATTCTGCTTAAAGATGGCTAAAAGTATTTAAAAAATGCATTGTCATCGTGTTCTGAGCTATTATAAAAGTTTCAAATGTCTAGCTAGTCGGGAAGTTAGTTAAAAATCGGTTGCAAGATTTGTACTTGACAAACACACACACAAACAAACACACAAACAAGAAAGCAAGTTAATAAAAACATGGTAAAAAGGTTGAGCACGACTGCTCTAGACCAGGAGTCTCCAAACTTTTTAGCCTAAGGGCCACACTGACTCCTCCACTAAGTCCCAAGGACCAAACCTAGCTAGCTAGCTCGTCGTACCAACATACTGTAGTTTTGAATTACGTGCAAATTTTCGTTTCGGGATTAGCCGGTGAGTGAGATATCTATGGAGCATTATAATGTTAAATTTCATTATGTAAATTACCTATGTATATCACTTATTGTAAGATTTTAGGATAAATCTCATATCATTAATTACAGTTTAAATGTTCAATTTCATTTTGTATGTCAGTTATTTCCACGTTTTTATTAACTCGCTTTCTTGTTTGTTTGTGTGTTTGTCTAGTACAAATCTTGCAATTGATTTCTAACTAACTTCCCGACTAGCTAGACATTTGAAACTTGAAGTATTTATTAATACATAGAATTGTGAAGTTTATATGATTTAACAGAAAATTTAAAAACATCGTATTTAAAAAGTTCTTTTTATCTTGTAATTATTGTCTTTTTCAATTGGTCGTTAAATAAAAACATCTGATTATAATTTTGTATGATTTACTTACACTGTAAATTTTACAATGTAATCAAAATAAACTATGGCCATCCGGCATGTCCGGCCCGATACCGCAGGCCGGATAAGTGGTACTCGTGGGCTGTAGTTTGGAGACCCCTACTCTAAACCATCACGCCAAATCTGAAAATGTGATTCTACTCACAACCTAATGCTTCCAATCGAATAAAAACAATAGCAATAGCCTTTAAAACAAACGGAATGTATTTTATAATCTCTATATGACTGTAATTCTCATATATAATTTGCCTGAGATATTTTAGTTTGATTAAATTGAATCGGTTTAATAGCTTTAGCTACAAGATCCTTTAATAATATCCTTTAATAACAGGATCCTTTTATAACATTCAACGAATCGGTGAAACTGAATGCAATTAAAATATCTTATGCAAATGATGCTGAGTTTTGTAACCCTTTGTAGACAGATATTCTTGTATGCAGTGGCGTAGCGAGGGGTGGGCAAGGGTTTTATCATGTTCCGGGCGCCAGTTATGCTCGCTACGTCACTGCTTGTATGTACCTCTTAAACTCCTTGAAGTACCCTAGTTCCATCTTGACGTGATTCTCAGTGGCTCGGTTATTAACTTTTCATATAATAAACAATTGTTGTTTGTTAACTATATTTTAATATAAGATTATGAACTTACGAAAGGCATGCCCAACTTCAATGTCTTGTTTTCGAAAAGTAATTTTGTTTCTATGTCACGGCTTAAGTACTGCAGTTTGGGCTTTCCGTCCATTTTCCATTCAGCTATGTAGCGAAATATTTCTGTTCTGGAATCCACGGGAATGTTCCGAAATAAACCGTAGCGAAGTGAATCGGATAAAACACCAATTTCTCGCATAAACTTCTGAAAATAAATTATCAAGTAAATTACATCATTGGAAATTCTAAATTTTTTAAGTGTATTACAAGGTGATTTTTATAACAGATTAATATAACCAAGGGGAAAATATTTGTTTATTGCTTTGTCGATTTTTAGACTGGTGCTGACTCTAAGCACTGATTCACATAGCACTAACCAATAAAAGTGTCCGGCTTCTCAGGGGTTTTGGTACATTCCACATCAGGTACATAGATGGCTGGGAACTGAGGAATGCGACTCCGGTCTTTAATGGCACCACAAGGGTCGCAGTCCAATTTAGCCGGGTGCCACCACAATTTTCACTGAGCACCCCCAAAGGCGACATCTGGCGGCTCGTACCCTCCTCCCACTCTCATACCACCTGGATGAACTGTCTGGCCTACTGGTTTAACATGCCCATAACCGGCGTAAACACGAAGGCATTCATTAGTGCTTGTAGGGAGTCTTCTTTGTTTATCCAGGAATCGTAGTGGAAGTCATTCGCATATTCCGTGTGTAAGCATTTATATATGGGCGCGATGGCCCAGTTGGCAAGAGCAGAGGGCCAGAGATCTGAACGTCCCTGGTTCGATGCTCGTCGCTGTAAATCCACCGCCGTGTTCACTAATGGTGGCCGGGGCACGTAAAATAGGTCGTGGCTGAAATGTCCTCCAAGTTCTCAAATTTACCCCTGGAGGTGCGGGGTCAAGTGTTCCGGTCTCGTCACTTGACTCGGTTCAAAATTACGGGACCGGTCATTTAGCCAAGTCGGACTCCGACCCTTGTGGTGCTAATTCAAAACATGACCCGCCCCTTTCAACCCAATAGTCTGTTAGGACCTAGTGATTGGAACCTTCAACCAGGGGGCATTAGCAACAACAACAAGCATTTATATTATTCAAAAATTTACTATGGCAGTTTTTACTATCTATACAGTTAACATCAGTTTCAGTTTTTGCTAGCATCTTTTATTTTCTAAAATTGAAATTAGTTAAGCAGATATATAACGCATAAATTTATTTAAGAAAAAAATTAAGGGTATTCAAATTTTCAAATTACAGAACCGTATATTAATTTGAAAACAATAAGAGGAAAATATTGTTCTGGAACACGCAAAAGCACAAAGTCTTAGTTCTTACTTGCTATTTCTTTTCTACTTCTTGGGAATATGAAATAAATCAAACCGGTAATACCGTTACCCCCAAACCTGCTCTTGTATATTATAGGGTATGTTCCTTATTAAATTGTTATTTTGTAATGGGTAACTCCAATTGTAACTTACTTCAGACTTTGAAACGCTGAGAGAGGGCAAAAAGTTGGTGCGCGACTAAATTAAAAGCTATCACCTTTGAAGTATTTTACAAATATTTCAAATATGTTGTTCATCTTCATGTATTGAAATGTATTAAAAGCTCGGGAGGCATGTAGCCTTCTTATGGAATGGGAGCTGGTATCTTATAACAATTCAACAGATTATTATTCCTCAGAAAGAAAATATCATGAGTTTTTCGTCGTGTAATAACTCTCTTAACCTCTGCCAGTCTCCAAAACACATTGCTACGTCATGATTTTCGCATTACAAAACTTTCACCCATCCGGAGATAATTAGTTCAGATCTGACTTGACGTTGCCATTTAAATCAAAGATCAACAAGTTAAGGGGGTCGGGGACACATTTTAATTTGTTTTTATTTACTGAGTTAAAATTTTGAATTTTTTTGTCATGGTTAACCATATAATTCGTAAACAAAATCACATCATAAAACTTCTTATAAATTTTTTAAAATCTTTTTAATTTAAAATTTTAAAAAAAATTGAGGTAATTTAAAATCATTATAACTCGAAATATTATTTGTCGAATTTCAAAATTTTTTCATTTAATTAAACGGAAGTATATAAGTTTTAATTCTGATCCAGCATTTTTTTAAAATATTAATTTTAAAAAAATTAAAAATGTTTAGAGTAAAAATTTTTAAAAAGAAAATGATGTAACTTATTTTTAAAAAATCTTATTTTCAAAAGTAAATATATTTTTCAAATTTGCTGAAACAAAATTAAAGTTAAATAATTTAAAAAGACATGTTACAAGATTGAAACATTTATTCTTGACTTATAACAATTTAAAGACGAGAAATGGGGAAAAACCTCATCATGTACAAAAACGAGCGAATTTAAAGGTTTAAACTAAGACTTGATGCTATTAGAATGTTGCAAAAAAAAAAAAAATAATAAAAATAATATCTCCTGTTCTAATTAAGATAGACACATGATTTAAACGTCATTTTAAGCGGATAAGAACACAAGATTTTTTAATGCAATAATTTTTTTTTCGAAAATTTTAAGAATTTTGTGTCCTGGACCCCCTTAAAGGAAAGAAAATGGAATGGATTAAGAAATGCTTACTACAGTTAACGTAGCAAATGTGTTATTCTCTGCGAGATCCATCGTGTCATTGAACGGTGGACACTTGTTTTGCAGGGCTGAAGTTTTTGAAGCTTGCACCCTTCTGGAAGCTTTAATGAGACTCCATACAGCTGCAGAAACGAAAAGATCTTCTCGTGCTATGTATGGAACCTAAAAATTTAGTATTAAGAAATAATAAGTAACATGATTAATACTACTTTGTTTAAGGATTCACTCGCTAAATTTCGATGTTAAAATTATAAAAAGTGTCACATATACTATATATTGGACATTTCTTTTACGATAGTACCTAAACTCAAATTACTCAAGCTGTCTTGACTTTTTGTGCTCCCTTAATATCCGTTTTGATGCAGAGTACGAAACATTCTGCTGAGCTTGTAATACTTTGAATTGTCTAAAAAAGTTAAGCATTAAAAAAAAAAAAAAATTCTGTGCAGATACAAAGTCATCCTTAAAAAATAAATAAATAAATAAATAAAAATAAAAAATGGACATACCACAGAAATCAGGGCTAGCATAAATTACGGTTAATGCACTTTTGCACAGAATGCATACGAATGTAATTCCAAAGTTTTTAGGTTATTTGGAGGAAGATAATTTGTAGGAGAGAATATACCCGTTCTTAGGAAAAATCCCATTTTTGATAACGGATTGGGTGAAGGTCAACCTCCCACCCCCTCGGAGTCTAAAAATAGGTAGCCAAAAAAAAAAAAAGGGGGTGTTTCTTATTATTATTTTGGTTTACCTCCTGTACCCAAAGAGTCGAAACAGGTAATTTGGGGCAAGGTCATCAAATTAAAAGTATTGCCAATGATTTTAGAAAAATTTTCGATCAAGGATCGCTTGTATCTAAAATACAGGTTTGTCCCTACAAAATTGAATAACGGATAATTAAATTACATTATTGAAGCAATCCTAAATAATTACGAAATTTGATATATAATAATGATTTTTGGCTTTAAATAGTACAATATGACAGAACAAGAGTAAAAGCAAATAACAAATGCATCACAAAAGCAAAAGGTTAGAAATATAGGAAAAACTGTCCCAATGAATGTAAACATGTTTCTTAAACAAAGGAACTTTTTTCAGATGAAAAACTGAAAATCTATGCAAGAATTTTTTTTTTTTTTAATTCCACTGAAATCAGATTAACAAGACCAACTCTCCCTCATCCCTCTACATATCAAACTTGCCCCACTAAGTGCTGTGTTGCGAAGATTTTTGTGGTCTGAAAAGGCAAAGCCCTTATCAGACCACAAAAGTTACTAGATTCACTTAGTCAACCGCAAGAATGCATTTCAATGTTATGTTCCTCATCTTCCCTCGTATCAGAATCCAGAAATCAGAAATTGTTTGAGTTGCTCTTCAGTGTAGTGAGAAGCTTTATTTTCGGCTTGAATATTTTTAAAGTTTTACACCATGATTTTTATGGATACACAGTATAATTATTTTTTTCTTATTTATGACAGCTAAATATTTTGATGTACGAAAAAGGAAAAAAAAAAAGGAACTATACATTGTGTAAGAGTACCTTCCATTTGACGAATCTCTCCGGAGCATGATCTCTACTTCTGCTGAGAATGTCGATTAGCAAGTTCGAGAATTCCTCACTCACTTTTCGCTTCAGCAGTAACAAATGCAGATCGATGGTGTAGTTGATTTGTTGCGGAGCATCTATCTCCGGATTTTCAGCTTCCCAACCATCATTAACGATGAAATATGTCACACCAGCATCCAGTGCGTCATACTCATGCATCTAAAAAAAAAGGGGGTGGGGGTGGATCAGAAGTTGAAAAGGAAATTTTAGGAGGAGAAAAGGGGATCTTCCCTTTACCTCTTTGTAATGCCATATCTGGTATTAATTTAACCTATTAAAGTTTCGAATTTTTCTTCAAAATACTTTACAATCAGCAAGCAGCTTTTTGAATGAATGATGCAAGAGAAAAAAAAAATGTAATTGTGGTAAAGATCCCAAAAAATGTAGCACTTTAAGGCGACGATTCACCGCCCACATCGTTTAGTGGATAGCGTAACCTGTTTTCTCAGTGTGGGCTCAGATTCGAATCCCGGTTAAGGCGTACATGTTCTTGTGCTGTCCCCTCATAAGGACTGATATTCGCTCACCTGAATAGAGCTTCGATAGTAAAGAAGTTAAAAATATCGAGTTGTATGTATGGGCGAATGTCCTCAAAACAAATGCCTGTCATATATTTAAAAAAGCCACATATTGAGTGAGCTTTAAGCTGCTTATTACAGCAGAGTTTGGAGGTTTTTGTTATCCATTTCATGGCATCCCCACATCGAAGATGTCGATATGTTTTGTCTTTCCTATCTTTTTACATTATGTAATCTCTGCATCGAGTCCATCGCATCATTTGATATCTTTTTGAAGAGCTCGTGGAAACTATTGCATTATTTCTCTCTTCTTATTACCACGTTTTTATTAACTCGCTCTCTTGTTTGTGTGTTTGTCCAGTGCAAATCTTGCGATCGATTTTTAACTAACTTCCCGACTAGCTAGACATTTGAAACTTTTAGAATAGCTCAGAACATGATGACAATGCATTCTTTTAATACTTTTAGCCATCTTTAAGCAAAATTAAATTCATTTTCAGTTAATTTTGTTTTGTATGGAAAGTTAGTTCAGAAAAAATCCGCAAGGTGGAGCGACTCGATAGCCAAAGAGCAAGAACAGCTGAATCACGAGTCATTAGCGCCCTTTACACTGCAAGCACACATTCGCGAAACAGAGAGCGAAGTGTAGGGGAAAGCATTTATTGCTTTAAAGCATTTATGTGATTTATTGGTCCCGTCACCGAGAGGAGGTTTTATGACGTCCCTCGTGCCTTTGATGTTCGTACTCAGTCCGCCCCGGACAGCGGTTTTGAGACGAATGATCAAAGCGGCGAAATACTCCCCGCACGTTGGGGAAGGGGGGGGGGACTAATCGACACCAAAATGTGTCAAGAGGCGACGAGGGGAGCTGATTCGCTTGTGTGTAGAAGCGCCTTTAACGCTTTTTCGCGAGTGTTTGGAGCGTACGAGATTGCGCGCGGGAAAACTTGCAGTACGCTCCAAAGCAGTTTTCCCTTCCTCCCCGAAACCTTCACACGTGCACTCAATCGCGCGGGATTGTGATTTCACGCGGGAAAGAGCGTACGTGTAAAGGGCGCTAATGAGATTCGAGAAGAGCATGAAGCTAGACTTCAACGTCTTCGCGATGCATATGCTCAATGTTCAGCGCAGGCAACAGATTTTCACAAGACGATAAACACCTTTTGTGATAAGATTTAATACATAGAATTGTCAAGTTTATATGATTCAACAGAAAATTTAAAAACGTGGTATATAAAAAGTTCTTTTTATCTTATAATTATTTTCTCCCCAATTTTCCCCCTGAGATTTTGTCCCGTACCATCGAATTCATGTCGGCAGTATTCGCCAGTTTTCTATTTTGCCATACCCAAAAAACGGTCGCAGAATAATACTTCTTCACTTTATTCTTCAGAAGAGCCACTTTTTTACTGCCATACCTATAACAACGATGATGACAAAATAATATGTACTTAACCGCCTTTTTTTATATCAAGTGATTATTAGTAATATTGTTGAGCATACGACTGCCTTCTCATATTTCAGAAGCATCAGATACTATTTTATTTGCCATTCCAGGTGTTTCAGTATTAATCTCTCTATTCTGAAAAAAAAAGTAACTCCCGCTACCCCTGTCAAAAGCTTGTCATGCTATCTCCTCCGAAACCGCTGGGGGTATGGGGTCGAGGGCGATACCAAAGGATGCAGAAAAATGGGGGGACCAAAGTTAGACATGTCTCATCTTCGTCGGACTTTTTTAAAATTTTATGTTTTGTGGGAAAATATTGACTTTTTCATCTTCAGATTACTATAACTTGCCAAAAAATGATCGTAGAATTTTGATATTTTTACAGTCTAAGACTACAGATATTTCTCTTTCAAACTAGACCTCTTTTGTTTAAAAATATTTTAAAATAGACTAATACTTTCATCAAAAAATGAAACACAGTTTTCAAGAAATATCGTCCCCTATGTGGATGTAATATCGATGCTCCTCGAGTTTTTATCTTACAAAGAAAATATTTACATCATCTGAAAGCTGAAAGCTTTCTTATTCATATAAACCTAATTTCAAGTCTATATATTAAATTTTCGATTTTTAATTTAATTTTAAAGCTGATAATTCAACAGTGATGAAACGCCCTTCGCATTAAGGGTGACAACAGTAAATGGATGGAAGCTGTTACATTGCCCGAAAATCACCCCTATATATCTCGCTATTAGCCATAACAGAGGAGCGAGCGTAGCGAGCCTAGGGGCGAAGCCCCTAGTATATTTGAAAATGCTTATTTCATTTACGAATATTCATGCCAAAAGAATTATATTCAATTCCATGAGGTTAAATGCTACCTTTGGTTGTTATATATATGAACAACTCTATTTTCTCTCTTTTAACATAAGTCTATTTATATGCAGATCTTATCGAATATGCCTTATCTAAGAGTTCCCCCTTTTCTGTTAGTGATGATATTATACGAAATCCATATACACATTATGCAGATAATATAGAGATATATGAGATAAATGCAGATGTTCCCACGCTACTTTACCTTATCGATGAGAGATCTAAAGTCATTGAAGTCGGCTAAGACCACAGCGCTTAGTTCTTTGGCACCTCTGCGAACCTTTTTCATTCGTCGGCTTACTCCCGTCACATTGACGTCAAACAGCAGGTAAGAATACTTTATGTCCCTATGCACCAGTTCCTTCAAGAGAGATTTCACAGTTGAAAACTTTTCTGAAAAAAATGATACCAGATGTCACGAATAGAACTTCACTACGTTTACATCGTTTTACGACTAATAAGATTAATTTTATTACAATTCAGGAATCATTCAAAAATATTATGTAAAAAATATAGTTGCACTTACATGCTTATTTGTATATTATTAGGTATTGATTATTATTTTCAGTTTCTGGATGTTCTATGTTTTTGTTCCAATCGCAGCTCGTTCTCAAAAATTCTTTGTTATACTTCACGGGATTTCCGTACTGTAATAATTTAAAGTAGGCAACCAGGTAACTGGAAAAGTAAACATCATGCAGGCAGCAAGTACGGGAAGCCTAAGCGGAACGAATAACGTGAGATCTGCAGGTTTGTCGTGAAGAAGCAGCATAGACGACTAAGAGGAGAGCCTGAAACCGATTTCGAATCCACGTATATGACTAAATTAAGCTGATGAGCTTTCACATTTTGAGTTTATGTGCAGTCTATTTAATGATCTCTTTCTAGGTTTCATCTGTAGCTACGACTGAGTAAAATTATTAGTAAAAGTTATTAGTAAAAATAGCAGTAATATGTTAAGTTTTTTTGCTTTCAGCTTCAATTATACGGGGAAGCTCAACTTGAAGTGCAAATAAACTTAATCCCTTAGTCCAATGGTTCTCAAACTTTTTAGACCCGTGGCTCCCTTGATCTACAGATCTTTTAGTAAAAGCAATTAGTAAAAATAACAGTAATATATTTATATATATATATATATACAGTAACCACCGCTTATAGTGATCAGTGGTTATAAGAATCAACTGTTTATAAGAATCAATATCGCGAAAACAAAAACAAATGTATTATTTCCATGTTAAAATTTTCGCTTTAAAGAATCAATCCACCGGTTTTAAGAATCAGTTTACACTCTTCGCTTTCCTTTCATTTTTCCAAAAAAGCCACTTAAACCCTCAAAAGGCACAAAGTTCTTTTCTTTTTTTTTTTTTTTTTTAAAGAAAGATTGATAAGATGGGATGGAATATAGTCGTAAAATTCATCCCTTTCTTTGTTAGACATGACATATTAGTTTCCCCTTAAACGCTTTAGCACAACACTGTCCTATTAGCTTGACCCGGGGCATCTTTACCCGTCCGGGTCCGATTTCACTTTTCTCCACTGACAAACAAAAATAGGGACTCTTTTTTCCCACCTCCCACATCCTGGTCGCAACTTTCTGGACCCTGAAATACCTAAATCTTCGGCGAAATGTGCACTATCACTTAGGCAAACGTGACATTAGTAGATTCAGCACGTTATCAAATCGTGAAACGTAAGCTAGAAGGTGAATCTTCGTCTGAGATTATTAGTATTGAAAGAGGTATAAACAGCATCCTGAAAACTTCATTACGTCAAACTACCATAGAAAACTTTTTCTTGCTCCCTTCCCGTAGTTGAAATGTTAAAACTGTTAAGCAGGTATATTGTAACAAATATTAGATTTTTTTCTTCTCTTACTATAATCATGTGTATCTTCTTATAGGTCTATAAATTAAGTTGTACTTTTAAAATTATAAAAAATAATTTTAATAAAAGATAATTAAGGTAAATTAAAGAGTATTTTATGGTAAATTATCTAATATATGTATATATAGGTGTGTGTGTGTGTGCCTGTCCAAAAGCCTAAATTTCGGCTATAAGAATCAACCGCTTATAAGAATCAAAAACAGTTATAACAAACGTGATTCTTATAAGCGGAAATCACTGTATATATATATATATATATATATATATATATATATATATATATATATATATATATATATATTGTATTCAACTTCAATTGTACGAGGAACCTCAACTTGAAGTGCAAATAAACTTAATCCCTTAGTCCAGTGGTTCTCAAACGTTTTAGACCCCCGGCTCCCTTGATCTACAGATCTTTTAGTAAAAGCTATTAGTAATAATAAGAGTAATACATTGATTTTTTTTTTTTTTTTTTTTTTTGCATTCAACTTCAATTTCACCAGAAAGCTCAACTTGAAGTGCAAATGAACTTATTTCCTTAGTCCAGTGGTTCTCAAACTGTTTAGACCCGCGGCTCCCTTGATCTACAGATATTTTCCGACTGCGCCCTTATTATGAACCAACCATTGCACAGTACAGAAAAATTTTAATTATATTTCTAACTAGACTACTTTTCCCTTAATAGTATAACTATAAATATGTGGTCGTAGAGGTAAAAAATGAAGATAAAATTATGATGACATAAAATGAAGATATATTTAAATTTAACAGTTGCTGTTTACTTCATATAAGATATTCTCAGAAGACATACTACGAATATAAGATTTTTTTTTATGTCACAGATGAAACAAATTTCCATTTGATATATCACTCTCAATATCTAAAAACTAAACATCAGTTAAATATACTGTCTTAATGAAAGAGATGTGCCTGTTTATCTTTGATTAGTTCTTGGTATCTTGGTGTTATTTTAGATACGGGAACGTGAATTTATTTTTCAATATTAAGTTTAGTTCAATATTTAGATTTTATCAAAGAAATCAAAGTCCATACAAAGCAGTATGACGTATGCCGTGGCACGGTGCTCCTGGGAGCACAGAGAGCACACCTTTGAGAACCTCTACCTTAGTCAATTCAATTTTATCATTCTTACCTTTAGGAACTTGGGCAGTAGCGAAAGTCATTAGTTAGGTCAAATTGAACCTATATTTTGATTAACATTTTCTACTAGATGTATTACCCGGCTTCGCTCGGGATTCAGTTTCTGTTATTATTTTTTTCAATGATTAGCCTCATGTTATGATGTTCTACAGTTTTCGCTAAAATTCTTTTGCGGTAGCAAATAGCATTAGTTTGTTGTCGGTGCTGTCGTTGTTCATCGCTTTCCCCTCCTTTCGATGTTGAAGCTCGAAGACAATCGTATGTTCGACGCGTTAAAAGTTTCTTCATCAGTCTCACTGCTTCGGATCACTACAATTCGAATTCTGTTACCTTTGAGTTCTTGGGAATGTTTTTTCTTCAGATTCTTGTGTGCGTCTAACTGCATTTCGAATTCTGTTGGCTTCGCGCTCTTCTGTTTTTTTTTCATCACATTGCTCATTTCTCAACAATCTTTGACATTTTCCCCTTACTTCTGCAGGATTAAAAGTTGCTCTCCTCTTTTTGGGCATTTTAAAACATTAATTTACAGCTAGTCAATAACGTTCGAATTGATTTATTATTATAGAAAAATAATCGATAATGTTTGAATGGATTGAGATCACATTCAATATTAAAACACAGCAAATCTGGTAATTATTATAGAAAAAGTATATACACGTATTTCGTGATTGTAATTCTTTCTCAAAACTAAATCATCTGCTATGTTTCAATGTCACTTCAGTTATATAAATCATCGCGTCAAGGCTAAACGCACGTGTTTCTAGCTAAGTCAACGTGTCCTGCAGTATATTTGAGTTTGAACAGGTAGCTTGGGATAGTTTCAATTCATGAAATGGATAAATAACACATTCATTGAAAATGAATGACTTTCCATCCTTATATTTTCATTTTTAAAAAGAAACAATCCGGCGTTGCCACGTATATGAAAATAATATATCAAATCCATTCTTGCATGCGCCAATATGAATAAATCACGTTTTTAATTCATATCTATTTATTTTTACGGAAATGTTATAATTTAATTGGCAACAATGAAATGTTACAGTGGCTTTGAACAAAAATATCCGGGGAAATTTGGTGATTTTTTTTGGCGATTTTCAATATCCGTTGATACTTCTAACATTATTCGGGAATGGTACGTCGTAGCGGAATGAAAATAGTCTATAACCATCGCGCAAGTTCAAGCAATAAGTTGACCAAGTTTTATCGCAATCGGATGAACGGTACGGCAGCGCATAAAATACGAACAAACAAACAAACAAACATTCATTTTTATATAGAGAGATATGTAAGATGTGTTAATATTATTTTACTTTATGATAATTATTCCAAAACTCCAATTCATGTTTAGCATGTAAACTATATATTTAGAATATTCAAACAATACCTAGGGGTCAATCTGAAAGGATTAACGATAACATATATCAAAGAGGTTGAAAACCGGGTATGTAAATCGGAATAGCGAGAAATGCATCTTATATTTATTTAGTGGCTTGTGTTCTGGAATGTCATATTTTCTAGTATATTTCACGTTATTTGCAAACGTAAAACGAAATGTAATATATTGATGTTTGCGTGCAAGTATCTGAGTTTAATTTTTTTTTTAAATACTAAATATATTTGTCACAAACTTACAAAAATTATCTACCCTTAAATATACAAAAAAAAAAAAAAAAAAAAAAAAAAAAAAAAAAAAAAAACACACACACACACACAGACTATGCGTCTCATAATGTTATGCTCTTAAAATTGTGACTTCAAACTTTGGTGTTCAGAGAAATTATAGCTCATCGTCTGTCACCAAGTGAAAACTTTTTCGTTTACAAAATGCTACTCATGATTTTTTAACGGTTATCGACTCTCTTGCGCGATGAACACTCTGCAAATTAGTGTATTCTGGTTCTCTCAATGTAGAGAGTTTTCGAAACAATTATACCTATCGCCAAGCAGTATTGCACAGTGATGTGCATTCCTTTTTCTCAATATTTTCTTTTTGAGAGGAAGATTAGGTGCTACAGTGGCTGTTCACACATTTTTTAGACGATGTATATTGTATTCACAAAACTAAATTACATAAAATTCTTGTGTTTTAAATGTTCTATTTGACATCCCTTATTCTGAACTATCTTTCGACACCGCAATTTCCAGGATAATAATGCCTTTTGAAGTGTCAGAAGAGGTATTCTATCCCATTCCTCCTGAACAGCTTTCCAGAATCCTGTAAGGGTTTTGGGACGACGTTTGGATAATGCAGATTTTAAAAATCCGAAAGCACAAAAATCCATAGATGATACACCGGGAGATTTAGTAGGGATATCAGTGAAGGGTATGGCCTTGATACCAGTCTTTTGTTCCATTTCTTTTAGGAAATTTACAGTGGATTTTGATGTGTGACTGCTAGCTTTGTCCTGATGGAGTCTCACAGATTGATGGCACTGTGGGTAAAGCGATGGTATTTCATTCAGAAAAGTTGGCGATAAAATATGTTCCTGATAGTAAAACGAGTTAATCTTGGAGTTAATCTTGACATTTTTTTCCACTCTCTTTTTTTTTAACTTGCCATTATAAGAAAAACCAGCAACAATCATGAATCCCTTAGAAAAACTTTCTTTCGATTCTTTGAACCATGTACTTAAATTTTTTTCTCCCCTTTTATGATAATAAATGGCTCTTTTTTTGTTGCAATCATTTAAATACACCCATGATTCATCTATTGTGACAATTGTTTTCCATTTTCCTTTGGATAAGTCTTTCTCATATAGAATTCTGCAGCGTGTCCTGCGTTCAGCGATATGATGTGGAAGAAGACTATGCACATTGCGTTTTTTCGCTTTCTTAAGATTTAAATCAACGTTTATCATTTTGTTTACAGTGGAAACCGAGCATTTTAATGATTTTTTAACTGTCCTTTGACTAGGGGGATTTTCTTTTAACATTAAACAACGTACCTTTGCAATAGTCGAAGATGTCCGTTTTTTCCTTGGATACTTGTTTGGAATTTTTGTCCCACTTGAGGCTCCAATTTGACGTTTTTTTTCTTTTCTTGTTGACGATATTACCTATCGACGCTTTAGATATCACAAAACCATGACTCTCACATCGTTTTTGGATAACGGAGTATGCATATTCCTCTTCGGAAAGAGCATAAATGTAGCCTTCGAACCACTCCTTTGTTAAAAACGCCATTTTGAATAAAAACAAAACTTTCAAGCCGCAGACGATAATTTTGACTTTTAAAAACATAGTACAATTGCAATTATTTCTATTGCAGCAAACGATTTTTTATTACCGCTTACCAAAATCGTCTAAAAAATGTGCGAACAGCCTCTGTATTGTTACCAATTTATTTCTTCAAAAGATTTTTTTATTGTCTATTTTTTTTTTTCACGAGGCAATCATGAACATGTGTACTTGGGTTAATGTTTACAGAGAACTGGTTCTGTAATCCAGATGTTGTTTTCCCAGACCAGAATTTAATTTTGGAGGAGCATTATACCAACGGATTTATTTATTTGTTAGTACATTTTGAAGGAAGGATAATTTAGCGACCCCCCCCCCCCTTCCCTTCAATGGTTCTCACGCATCTCGTGACCCCACCCCTTCACACCCTATATATTTTAATAAATAAGATTTAACTTTACAGTCTTCAGCAAACAGGGTTATATTCAGAACAAACACTAAAATGAATTTTCAATAATTTAATTGGAACCAAATATTTAATTTAACAAAAATGAAGTAAATGAAATAATTTTAATGTGATGGCTGTGCTTGCCAATGTATACCCATCTTCGAAATTAATGGTTGGGTGTTTGATAAAGCCCCATATCATCTTCGACACTCAGTCGATTTCGTAACTAACTTCGATTAGATGTGGACAAGAGCTGAAAAACCACTCTCACATAGATACGTTGTGGCTAATGGCACCAAAATTAGAAAAGCAAGTTTGAAACATAGCACAGCATTTACTGAATGAGCGATTTTTCTTTAAATAAATCACGGGCCAATGAATCATTTCGAAGATCCAAAAATGCATTTTTTATTTGTGAGATTTATAGATTTAGTGGACTGTAATGAATTTTAAAGATTTATTTTGACTTTAAAACAAAATAATAGTAAATAGAATATACTTTCACATTTAATAGAATACAGTTGAATATAAGGGATGGGTCAACGCTGGGAAAATGAAAAACCCAATAGCATAAAGAATGAATTATGATTTGACTTACATATGAATGATGAATAATTTTCACTTCCCAGACATCATCCAAACCTTTAAACTTTGAGAATACATAAAAAACAGAGATATTGAGCTAGAGCCATTTCTTTTCATCCTCTGCTCGTTACACGTACAACAGATTTCTCTTTTAACAAAAATGAATGTTGCCACACAAAGTTACAAAAATAAGAAATTACTGGATCAGTGCTGTCACCTATAAACGATTTTTGATGCTGGACGGAACATCCTCCGGGGCGGGCAGTAGCACAGTGACTTTAGAAATTGGCCTCTTGAAATCACCAGAAGCAGTTTTGATGGAAACAACTCTCACACGGCCATCTGCTCCTGGGAAACACTGAATCACACGTCCAAAAAGTCACTTTAATGGAGGAAGTTGTGGCTCATGGATTGCCACCAAATCTCCAATCTGAAGATTCTGAAGTTGGAGGCTCCAAGCCTTTGGTCTTTGCTGGAGCTGATTTAAGTAATCTCGAGACCATCGGTCCTAGAATTCAATTCGCATTTTTTGTAAAATTTTCCATCTGTCACTTAAACTGATGGTGCAATTTGAAGTTTCAGGAATGTCCAACAAAGGACTGCCGATTATGAAATGCCCTGGTGTAAGAGCACTTAACTCCGAAGGGTCAGAAGACATAGGCACTAATGGTCGAGAGTTCAAACACGACTCAATTTGACAAAGAAAGGTTGACAGTTCTTCGAAATTGAGAACTGCAGATTTACTGGCTTTCACTAGTAGGTTTTTAGCGCTTTTCACGGCTGATTCCCAGATGCCTCCAAAGTTCGGTGAATATGGTGGGATAAAATGCCCATTTATCTCATGAAAGGATGAAAAATGCATTACTTCTTCGGATTTCAATTTGCAGAACAAATTTTTCAGCTCATTGGAAAGTCCTACAAAGTTCTTTCCGTTGTTGGAATAAATATCCGAGGGTAAGCCTCTACGGCTGATGAAACGATTCAAGCACGCGAGTAGAGCTTGAGTTGAAAGATCGGATACAGCCTCTAAGTGCACAGCTTTGATTCTTTCGGACGGTAAGTCGGCCATAATCTGCTGGCAGGATGCAGCACGCAATTTTTTGCAAAGAATACCTCGGTGTATCACTTGCCTCACCTTGGATCGTCCGCTGGTAAACCAAAATTTTTGACGTATGAGAGCTAACGTTAACTGTGGCCCTGCGTGAAAATGCTTATGATGGTAATACTCAATGATCAAATCCGTAACTAGGTTTTCCTTGGGTAGCAATATTGGATATTTTAGATCATGAGTCAGATTTCGTTGTTTGAACAGTCTTCCGCCTACTCTAAGGATATTTGATTCGTCAAGAAAAACATTAAGAGTCAACAGCTTGCTTGAAGTAGGCAATGATGATTTCCTTTGGAGTAATTTAATCTCTTTTGAAAATTCCTTCGTCTGCAACAGTCTAACTATGAGCAGAAGAGAAGACTTGATTTCATTGGCAGTCAAGTGTTCAGTGAGACGTTCATTAGGATTTCTACAATTGTGCATGAATCTTAAACAATAGGCGATGGCATTTATCAATTTGGTGTATGGTGAGAACTTAAGCAGAAATTCAGAGATCTCTTTCTCTACCGCGTTAAGGACCAAAACATCTTCGGCTCCATCAGAGAATGAATATTGACTAAAGGGAGGATAAGAAGAATCATCCCACAATCTGGACGGGCCAGACCACCAAAGCTCATGATGAAGCAATTTATCAGGAAGGATTCCTCTTGAGGCGCAATCTGCTGGATTCCACTTTCCTGTAATGTGGTGCCATTGAGCCTTTGGAACTAAAGATTTGATTTTGTGCACGCGATTGGATACGAATTGGTTACCCTTCAGTGGTGGGGAGTGAATCCAACATAGGGCAATTTGAGAATCTAACCAAAGATGAACATCTTCAAGGTTAATCGGTAGAGAATCCATCACTGTCAAGGTGAGCTGTGATAATAATAATGCTGCTGAAAGTTCAAGCCTAGGCAAAGTGACCATAGATAATGGAGCCACCTTTGTCTTTGCAGCTAAGAGATGAGAGGTATTGCCAAAAGGACTTAGTTTTACCAGGTAGAGAACTGCTGCATATGCCTTCAGCGATCCATCAGCAAATCCATGTAGCTGAAACTGAGTAGTTGCGCTTTCATCCATACTTTTAAATCTAGGAATTCTAATGGCTTTCAGACAATCAATTTGATTTAGAAAACTTTCCCATACATTCAAAATTTCTGGAGGTATTTCATCTTCCCAAGACAACTTATCTTTCCAAAGTTCTTACATTAAGATTTTGAGTATGACTGTAGATGGTGACAATAGACCTAGCGGATCGAATTTTCTCGCAATGAAAGAGAGCAAATCTCGCTTTGTTTTAACTTCAGATACTCTCGCTATGTGTAGATGTATCGTGTCTTCAGAAGAATTCCATGTCAGACCTAATAATTTAACAACTTGTTCATTTTAAATTTTCCCGTTTGAATGGATGTCTTCTTTCTTCTGTTACATGTTCAATTGCTTCCGGATAGTTTGAGGCCCATTTTCTCAGTGTAAATCCGCCACTTTCCATAATCTGATTTATTTCATAGACGAGTTTTGAGCTTGTCGGGCGAAGCTCCACACAAGAGATCATCCATGTTGAAGTTCTCCCTAATTATCTTAGAAATGCGGGTATTTTCTCTCTGGGAGTCTTCAGCGAGTTTATGAAGAGTTTTAATCGCCAAGTAAGGAGCACAAGCTGTCCCGTAGGTGACAGTGCGCAAACGATATGTGGAGACCGGTTGTTGCTCTTCAAATCTCCAAACTATTCTTTGGTAATCTCTGTGGGAAGCAGTTACCAGAATCTGGCGGAACATTTTCTCGACGTCTGCTGACAAGGCTATTCGATATGATCGAAAGTTTATGAGGATCTTGAATATCTCTGGGAGTATCTTAGGACCGACCTCAAGGAAATCATTTAGGGAATTTCCACTTGAATCTTTACTAGATGCATCGAAAACAACACGAAGTTTTGTTGTTAGGCTTTCCTCTCTTAAAACACCGTGATGAGGTAGGAAAGCTTGATTTGGAACCTCTTCTTCATCTTCTGAGACGATTTCCATATGGTTTAGTGAGAGGTATTCTTTCATGAATTCCCAGTACTTTGTTTTAAATTCTGGGTTCTTTCTGAATTTTGCTTCTAAATATTGGAAGCGCTTCAAAGCTTGAAATTTGGAATCGCCGAGAACCGGAATAGATTTGAATGGTAAGTTCACAACGTATCTTCCAGTAGAGTCTCGCTTCACACTTTTTTGAAATTTGTCATTTACTGGGTCAATGACTGAAGATTCTGGAACCGATTCTATTTACCGAAATTTCTGTAGGGAAGAATTGAGTTCGCTGTCGATTATAGAATGACAACTGAAAATCTCTTTATTTACTGCTATTGAATAGATGGGGCCAGATAGCAACCATCCTAGCTTAGATTTCATAGCACAAGGCGTTCCCTTTGGACCAATGATTTTCTCACCAGAAATAATTTGAATGAATAAGTCTGCTCCAATCAAAACTTCAACAGGAGATGAGATGTGAAAGTTCGGATCAGCAAGGACAAGTCCCTCCAAATGAGGCCACTTTGTGACTTCCATCCGAAAATTGGGTAGGTTCATGGTAATGTTTTTGACGACCAGAGCATTCATCTCAAATGATTCGTCACAGGAGTGTGAATATATAGTAATATTAGTCTCTTTCAAGGATGTTTCTACAACAGAATTAGTGATTCCTCGAATAATATGTGTATTTATCACCTTCAAATTAAGCCTTGTTGCTAATGTGGAAGAAATCATGCACCTCTGTGAGCCACTGTCTATCAGTTCACGACAAGTAATTAAGTCCTGATTTGAAGATTTGATTTTGATCAACGCAGTGCTTAACAACGTTGTCACTGTTTGTATATGGTTAACAAGGCATGGACTTTCCATTTCGTTTACCTTATTTGGATTACTAGCAGTTTCAATATTTTGAATAGGTTTTAGACGACGGAGAAGGGTGTGATGATTTTATTACAATTTTCTGACTTACACCTAATAGTGATTAAGCATTTTGAGGCCAAATGATTACTTCTTAGACAATTAATGCAAAGCTTATTAGTTTTGACAAATTCCCATCGTTGATCCAATGACATCCTTAGGAAATCTAGACATCTGTACAATGCAGGCGAGTTTTTACAAATGATGCAAACTGGTAGCTTCGAAGCTGACGCGGTATTACAAAAGGTGGTCTTTTTTTGAGGTTTGAAATCACCTTTACCAGTTGTTTCTACTTTGAAACATGAATCCTTAACATTTTGAAGGCTTCTCGCGTGATTTTCCAAAAAAGCCTAAAATTCCGCAAAGGTTGGAAATTTTCCCTTTTCAGTTTTTAATTCTCACTGAGTACGCATGTTGTTATCGAGCTTATTTTGAACTGTATAGATCAGAATCAAATCTACCAATTCATTTCCTTTAAATCCCAATATATCCAGATTACGTATTGCTTCATTGCACGTGTCCAAGATTTCCAAAAGAGATTTACCATTACAAACTTTGAGGGATTTAATGTTAAAAATTTTACTCAATTGATTTTTAGCCAAGAGTTTGTTATCATCGTATCTAGATACTAAAGTTTCTCAAGCGTGTCTGTAGAAGTCCCCAGAAACAGGAAAACCCTTAATCAGTTTTGTTGCGTCCGACTTAACTGATGCAACTAAATACTGAAATTTTGAAAGTGAGGACAGATTTTTGTTTGAATCAATTGTTGCAGAAAATATTTCCTTAAACGTAATCCAATCATCAAGGTTTCCACCAAATATCGGAATTTCAAATTTTAGAAGACGAATATTTTGCGTTTCATTCGAAACTGACTTATCAATGAGCTCGGAAGCAGAATTTTCATTAATACTTGCCCTACTAATATATCCCGCTATATCAGCACAAGCATTAATTACTTTGTCATTTGCATTTGTGTATTCATTATAAAAAGATCATTTTCATCAGTTAATTCAAATATTAACTCTTCCAAAGATTCTATCAAAGTACACAGTTTTGTTTTTATTTCTTTCAAAATAAATGATTTGCCCTCCTTGATTAAATCATCAACACGCTTAACATATCTGTCAATTTCCTTGATTGTGAAATAAAACTTGTCTTCAACTTTTGAATCTTTCTTACTCTTAGCCATATCGAAATCAGAAAATCTCAATGTCTCAAAGACAAAATTCCACGAATCGAAAATAACACGTCGACAATTTTACGCGAAAGCTAGAATGGCGAAAATGAAAAATAACAAAAGCTAGAAATAAAAATAAAAACATTGCAATTTACATTTGCCTACCGGAAACGAGTTGGCAAGTCGCCAAAACACTTGCGAGAACGCGGGAATCGACTCTCGAGCAAAACGAAACTAAAACGAGCGATTGAAACAAATAATTAAAATATTCTCTACTGTCACTCCGGATCGATTAGGACCCAAACTATGTGAGATTTATAGATTTAGTGGACTGTAATAAATTTTAAAGATTTATTTTGACTTTAAAGCAAAATAATAGCAAATAGAATATACTTTCACATTTAATAGAATACAGTTGAATATAAGGGATGGGTCAACGCTGGGAAAATGAAAAACCCAATAGCATAAAGAATGAATTATGATTTGACTTACATATGAATGATGAATAATTTTCACTTCCCAGACATCATCCAAACCTTTAAACTTTGAGAATACATCAAAAAACAGAGATATTGAGCAAGAGCCATTTCTTTTCATCCTCTGCTCGTTACACGTACAACAGATTTCTCTTTTAACAAAAATGAATGTTGCCACACAACGTTACAAAAATAAGAAATTACTGGATCAGTGCTGTCACCTATAAACGATTTTTGATGCTGGACGGAACAGTATTTCATCAGGAATACTAATCACGTCTAGAGAAGTAGAGATTGGGTTTTGTGCAACTTCTTCTTCTTTGAGCTCAGGGAAATACCTTTGAAACTCTTTTTTCCAGAGATTGAAGTTGCCCTGTCATATCCGACTTTAAATGCCCATCGAGTTCTTCAGATTCCTCAAGAACACTGGACAATTTTTCAAACATGGCAATGTTTCCTTGGTTTTCTTTTCGAGGCCAGTTCTGCAGTTTCGAGACAAATGCCATCGGAATGTCGTGGAGTTGGATAATGTGCGTGTCTTTTCCTTGAAGTTTCAGGTTGAAATTATTCAATGGTTCAAAAATATCTAAATAAGCAAGTCTTTTCTTCCACAGTTCATCACTGAAGTGAGACAAAAGCTCATATTTTTCTTGAGCTTCTAAGAACAACTTGATTTCTTCTTACGTCTCATAAACAAGGTTCAGAACGTTTCCCTTAGATAACCAGCGTATAGATGTGTAAAACAGCAGAATTCCATGATCTGCATTCATATGTTTGCAAAATTCTCTAAAATGAAGGGTGTTAAGGCTCCGGATTTGCCAAAATTAACAATTTTGATTACTGAATCAAGTTAATTTTTCAGAGTAATTGGTAAAGTTTTGCTGACAAGCGCATACCTGTGAATGACACAGTGTGTACCCTTTGATTCAAGAGCAAGTTCTTTTATTTTTTTCTGAAAGCTCGACTTTGACCCCAACATAACAGGAGCTCCATCAGTACAAATGCCAGGCATTTTCCCTCTGTAGTACTCTATATTAAAAACAAGTAATATAAAAAAAATTTAAAGTCAATTCCTACTTAGGTCAACAAAGAAAAATTTCAGTGAGAACTAATGGTAGGAATTGAATATAGGGAGAGTGTGAACTAATAGTAGGAATTGAAAAAAAGGATTGCCTGCCAGAACCTTGCCTACTGTGCGAGATTAGGAGGGGAGGGGGGAAAGAGAGAGAAAAGCTTGTCAGGTTGGGGATTCGATCCCGCAACCGACAGGACGGAAAGAGCCCGCGCTACCACAGTACTACCGTTTACACAGCAAGAAGAGGGAAATTACCATTCAAGAGCAAGAGACGCTCTAGGTCTCTTCCTATTGAAAGGGCTCTCATATAAAACTAAAATTGATTAATTAAACTTAATTAATGAATTAATATTTGAAAAAACTGTATTAACATCTAGTGTCATCCACTACAAGTTTAAAAAAAATGTATTTGAACTTGAGTGGATGAATAAAAAGTATTTTAATAACGATTGAAAATTTGAACCAGATATATAAATAAATATATATATAGGGAGAGCGTGAACTAATAGTAGGAATTGAAAAAACTTTTTATTTTCGCCATAACATCTTCACCTGTTGTAGTTTCGAGTGCGCTACGAACAGAAACTCATCTTTGATGTCCTCTGAATGAATATATCTCACGAAAGCAAGCAACTGAGAACATGAACTTACGTCCTTCGATTCATCAACTTGGAAAGAAAACAAGGGTGATCTGGGGGGTCGTACCCTCTCTCACCCCCTCTGACCTCACAGAGGGACTTTCCGGTCTACGGATTTAACGGGCCCATATCCGGCCTAGACACAGAGGAATTTAATGGCGAGTGTCGGGATTCGATCCGAGCGCCCTCGGCACCGAAAGTCAGCGCGCTACCAGAAGGCTACCTCGATCCCATGCACAAATATGTATCAGTACATGAACATATTTCCTCCCCCAAAATTATCTTTTTTTAAGAAACGTTCCTTCTGCATTGAAATATTGTCAAAATATTGAATGCATTTTTTTTTCTTTCTAAGGATTGTATCTGAATATAATGGAAATGTGCCTCTGAATATTCCTTTCCTCCTTTTGAAATATTCCTTTTCCATTCTTCCACATATTTTTTTTTTTTCATGCTGTGAAAGTTTTCACCTCAAGTTCATTCAAGCAACTTTCTGTGTTATTCTGTCGAGCATTTCTAAACGTCTTTCATTGATCTAATCCTGAACATTCGAATCGCCTTTCAGTTTCCAAAGAAAAGAAAAAAATATCGGATATACAAGACGAGACACTTCAAAATAATAGATGACCAAGTCTGCAGAATATTTCAAAAACAGTTCTAAAACTTTAATGAGAGGTTTGTCATACATTATTTCCACATAAAGAAAAAAATTATATATTTTCAGATCTAAACTTGTATGCATTTTTATTGCTTTTCTGGATAGCATTGTCTATCTGAAAAAAATGTTATGTTCTACTCTGTCAGAAAATTTGAAATAAATTTCCTTAAAAAATATATAGGTAGTAAATCTCTTTAGTAGATTCGGGAGGATAGATTTCTCTCTAGTACACTCGAGATAATTCTATCATCGAAAATTCTTCTTCTCTAGCAGCATTAACTGTTCGACTAAATATATCATGAGAAATAAGAAGTATAGTTATTATCAAAGACAGTGAAAATTTAGCAGAATTGAAGTATGACTTTTTTTTCTAATGCTGAAGCACTTGTGAGACATTCGCCTTTTGTTATTCACCGCTGGTTTGCTGACTACTTTAATATGGGAGCACTCTTTAGGTGAGCCAGCATTGCTTTCTATGAGTGGACAACACGTTAACGACCAAACCTTATTCGGGATTTGAACCCAAGCCCACTGCATGGAAGTTCACTGTTCCGTAATTGTAACACTAACCTTCCTCTTGGCGACGGAACACCTCTCCTTGGCGATCATGTGACTGTACTTGGCGCAAGCCAATTCTACAAGTTCAGAGTTGAAGTTGCTCTCATATTGTATGGGCAAAACGATGCCGCACTTCTACGCTTAATAAAATGTTCTTTGATTAATTACAGTCCACGCTCATCTTTGAATTCAAACGCAAACCTCCGTACACTCCAATGGCGACTCCAAGGGGGGGAGGGAATAGAAGCAATTGCCTCCCCCCAAAAAAAGTATTTTTTTTTTCATAGCCTAAAATTATATATGCATATATTTATGTAAAAACTGTTGTCTGAGAGCTATTTTTCTTTTAAAATAAATCAGTTTAGCAAGTGGTTACTCTTAAAAAAATAAATAAATAAATAAATAAATAAATGAAAAAAAATCCACGTATTTTAAAACCTATTTATTTAATGAGATTTCAGTTCTAGGAGTCTTTCTATTTATAGCTACTTTGGTTACGGATGTTCAGAAAATTCCTGAGCAGTCCTCACAGATATTTAGCACCTGGACACTGTCATACTCTTATATAACTTTTGGTGGATAAACTGATCAGCAACTAATCAGTCTTCACTAATCTTCTGGTGAATAGACGTTTATTTCCGAGTTAGACAAAAATTTCATTCGTCTGGCAGTAAATTAAGTTATTAATTAATTGATATTTAATATTTAGCTATTAATTAATACATTTCAGTCATTTGACAATCAAATTGTAATTAATTCATAAAATATTTACTCTTACCGTACTCGGTGTGATGCAAAATAACAATGGCTGCTTTTTTGTTTCGGTCTTTCACCACATCAGCTATGGCTTGTGTTACATCCTCTGAGGGAATCCCGTCCAACAAAACTGGAAAACCTTTCAGATTACAATGATCCACGTTCACTGCAAAGTGAAGAATTCCTCTGGAGGAGCTTTCTTTAGCTAGAGTGCGAAGAAGGTCGCAGGATGTCGCAGAAAAGAGAACGTCGAAGTCTTCATCATTGTAGCACTCACCTTCATATTTGTAAGAAGAAAAAATAAATTTCTTATTGAAAAAAATTGCCTTGTTGTCTTTAAAAAATCCCCCTTCAATGAATTACAAAAACTCTAACGTTTTGTCACTAAATAAGACGGATTTTTCCGCTATCTAAAGTGAAACTGCCGCGTTGGGGTTGAATTTACACCCTACTGATACAGATATTTAGCAGCTAGTCACTATCGGACTCTTCACTGTTTTTTGGCGGATAAACTAATTAGCTAACTAATCAGTCTGAACTAATCTGTTGGTGAATAGACGTTTATTTCTGCTAGACTAAAATTTCAGTCATCTGGAAATAAATTTAGTTTCAGTAATACACGAGAACTTCAAATGTTAAGTTCTCTCCTGAGATATGGAACTCGCGACATGAGACTTCCGCACATCGCCGGGAGGGTGGAGTGGTCAGGACGCCGACTTCGGAGTTCAAAGGGGAGAGTTCACTTCACCCTCTCAGCAGACAGTCGTTACAACAACACTCGGTTGTTCAAAAGAACACTGGCAGGACATTAGGAAATATGTACAAAATATTCATCGGGTACAAAAGAAAAATCAGCAGTTTCGGAAATAATATAATAAAAATAAATAAGCGCGACCCCCCTCCCCCCCCCCCGATGTCGGTGAAAAAAAACCCAGCATCTTGTGAGTAAGCCGCAAAATGAAAATAGGACGAGAAGGTGAGGAATGGAACTAATAATTGAGTTTTCCTCACATCGCCAAGATTGTCTAGTGGTCACGTTTATATTACCTTTTTTTAAATCGAAATTAAAATCTAAAAATCTATAAACAGCTTTTGTTAACCTAAGAGTTAAAGGTTAAAAATAAAAGCGAAAGCATCTTAATTGATAGAATTGAATTATTAAAACGTTAACTACACAGTAATTATTTTGTCATGCATATTTTAAGCACAATTATTTGAAAATGAATATAGAATTGGACAGATTCCAGTAAAATGACACAATCATGATTTGGATTCATCGTCTGTGTAAAGTTTCTTTAAGTAAATGAGCTAGTCGCAACACTTTGAAGAAAAGGAAGCACATCGAGAAAACTATGCATTAAACCATTAGAATAGCTTTAAACCATTAAACTATTAGAATTAATTACAGAGCCCTAGGGTCATTTTTTGCAACACGAATGCTAAACAGACCCCAGACTGCCCGAATACTTCTTTGTATTAAAGGTAATTACCTCTGCATTTTCTATCTAAACAAATATGAACTATGTAAAAATGTTCAGCGTTACCGAAAGATACAAACCTATTTTTTTCACGAAGCGAGTGAAAAAAAAAATATCTTCCATTACGCACTCCTGTTTTTACATTGATCAGGAGTATAGACTGCATATTGCTCATATAGCTCTTGTGTGGTAAAAAAGTTTGTTTCATTGGTTCAGTTTTTGAACCAAATTTAGGCATAGTGTTTTCATCAAGATATGGTACTCACAACTCATTCTCAAACCTTTAAGGCTTCTAACAATGCAGACCAATAAAAAAATGAACGAGATTAATTTTGATTCATTCTCATCTTCCTTTGTTTCCTAAAATAATTGAACTAAACACTGTATGCTATATACGAGTTGAAACATAATTTTTTTTAAATCGCATTTCCTTCCCCTTGTACTGTGCGTCTGCAGATTGTTCTCACCTGTAGCTACACGTTAACCCTTGGAACGAAACGTTAAATAGCCTTTTTTTTCCCAATCGTGTTCATTACTGAGCATAGGCGTAGCGTCGGGGGGGGGGGGGGGGGGGCACGCCCCAACTGAACTTTAAATAAATTAAAACTTAATAGAGTTCAGTTAAAATCGGAAAATTGTAGAAAACTTTTAAGAAAGTTGGGTTTTTTCCCGCTTTTTCAAACTGTGAAACTGAATATTCCGATTATGTCTTTAGCCTTAACATAGTTTTTAACAATGATATGATCCATAACAAAAATTCGATGCTATATTTTTTCCTCGGCTAAAAATCCTTTGCGTACAGACCACACTCTTTACCCCCCTTGGGGTTGTTGAACTTACTCCCCCGCACCCCTTCAAGGAATGCGCTACAAAGGGTCGCTATCAGTGTTCCTGGAAACACGAAGCAGGCGCTGGGTTGAGAATTTTAATGGTCTAGCGGCTGGCCTAGACCACACCACTTTCTATATCCACCTCTACCAGTCAGTAATTCTTTGTGTATTGGTTTCAATTCTTTGTTTTCATGCACACTTTATCAAATCATTGTTTTTGTACGTTTGAAAATGTCAAAACAGAAATCAGTACTTTCTTTTTTCAAAAAAGTCGATAGCTCGAATAAAAAAGTTGATTTGTTAAACCAAGAAAAAAATCTAGAAGCAAGTAGTGACAGTAGCATTAATAAATGTGCCAAGTCCAACTATGGTGATAATCAGCTGATGCCGATACCATCCTGTTCGACAAATCTCGACGTGGATGAAAAATGGCCTAGGCCTATGGACGTGGTGGAAAGTAGTGGTAGAGATCCTGCTCTGGGTCTACAATCAGCGGATATTTCTAGGGGTCCATTCCAGCCTGTTGATTGTTTCAAGGTAAGCAAAATACAGTTAAAATCTAGACAGTTTAGAAACACGTGGTATTCTGAATTTGGTTGGGTTGAATACAGCCCCATTTTGGATGCTGTATTTTGTTTCTCTTGTCGTATTTTTTGCAAAGATAAAACAGGGCATGGAGAGGAGTCATTTACTAAAATTGAGGTGACAAACTGGAAAAAAGCATTGGAAAAATTTAGAAAACACGAAAAAAGTGATATGCATCTAAAATCTACCCAATTTCTTACAGAATACCGAAAATCTGGCAAAACAGTTGCAGATTCTTTGTCTTCAGCACACACTAAGAAAGTTAAAGAAAATCGAAAATATGTAAAATTCATTATTGAAACTATTTTGTTCCTTGGAAAACAAGGTCTTGCCCTAAGAAGATATTGTGAGGGTTCGGTGTCGTTAAATAGAGGTAATTTTCAGGAGCTACTTGACCTTAGGTCAAAAGATAAAGGAGAAGATATAATAGCACTGATGAATTCATCAGTTCATTCATACAGGAGTCCACAGATACAGAATGAAATTATAGATTGTATAAAAAGTGAAATTATACAATATATCGTGAAAGAGTTAGAAGAGGTTACGGCCTATTCTATAATTTGTGACGAAACAACAGATGTTTCCACTCGTGAGCAAGTGAGCATATGCATTCGCTACATCACTAAGAATGACGAAAATGTCCGAATTAAAGAGAGATTTCTGGGCTTTGTTGATGTTGCAGAAACAACAGGTCAAAACTTACATTCGGTTATTAAAGGGTATATACAGCAAATTGAGATAAATCTTAATAAAATGCGTAGTCAGGCGTATGACGGTGCTAGTCAAATGAGTGGAAAGTTCAATGGCGTAGCTGCAAGGTTTCAGGAAGAAGAGCCTAGGGCATTATACACTCATTGTCATGCCCATTTGTTGGATCTTGCTGTTATGCGGTTTTGTGAAGAAGTAAGACAGTTGCGAAATTGTTTGTCCATAATAAATTCTCTGCATAATATTATCAATGCTTCTGCCTAGAGGTTTTCTATTTTTGAATCTATATGTAAACAAAATGAAGAGGCTAAAAGTAAAAGGCTGATTAGTTTGTCACAGAAAAAATGGACTGTTCGTCACCGTGCTATAAGGGTTATCTTAGAGCTGCTCCCAGAAGTTTTGGAAGCAATGGAAGTTGTGGCAAGTGGCGCTTCCAATAGAAAGGTTGCAGCTGAAGCAGAGGGACTGATAAAGCAGGCGAGTAGTTTTGAATTCATCTTCAGCCTTAAACTCATGTACAACGTTCTAAGCCTGACTGACATACTGTCGAAAGAGCTTCAAAGTGAAACGTTAGACATTTCCAAACTGTTTAGTAAAGTTGAAGCTGTTATCGACAGTATAAAACTTCAACGAAATGATCAAGGTTTCATTCACTTATGGAACGAAACAGAAAAACTTTGCAAAGTTTTTTCCACCAAAGGCTTGTATGTTGACAGACTTTCCTTGCCTCGAAAACGGAAGACACCAAAAAGGCTTGAATATAATGATGCGGCTGAATCTTTTTATCATCACACCTCGGCAGAAGGGCAATGTAAAATAGAAATTTATTTTGCGGGGCTTGACATTGTAGTAAGTAACCTCCAAGCTCGATTTTCTCAGAATGACTACAACAAAATCAATTCCATTACCCAGCTTTTGTTGGATTGGGATAGCTTAGATGAAACTTTTATTGGGAAAATCGAAACCTTTTATCAGTTGTCTTCAAGTCTTTCCTCACAGCTGAAGTTTTTTCACTGCTTCTCGAAAAAAATGTTATAAAAACAGACAAGAAAAATCCAAACATAAATCTGCAAGAGTTGGCGCAGTTTTGCACTAAAAACGGCCTGAAAAATAATGTACCTGAAGTGATACATGTCTTAGAAATTGCTCTTTCATGGCCTATCACAACTACAACCGCAGAGAGGTCATTCTCTACCCTGCGAAGGCTCAAAACTTACTTGAGAACCACGATGAAAGAAGAACGCTTAAGTGGACTTGCCATAATGGCAATAGAACATGAACTGACGCAGCTGTACATGAGTGAAGAGAAACTGGACTTGCTTGTGGAAAAATTTTTCAAGGCATTCTGAAAGAAGACTTTTTTTTAAATTAAAGAGGGCTGTTATGGCCAAGTACGAGACAAGGTTTACCAATGTGTTAAACAGTTAAACAGACATTTAAAATACACTGTAAAAACTTGTAGAACTTGCCTAGAATCATTATTTTATATTTTATTTATTAACTTAAGATTTTTCAAAGTTTCAATATTTGTTGTTTAAGAAAAGAGTTTGTAGTAATAAAAGCACTGATTTTGACTAGAAAGTGATTTAACTTTACCATCCCTGTCCTGTGAGGGAACGAAAAATAAAACTTTTTTTTTTTGAGTTGAGAGCTAATTATAGCAGAGTTGTGATAGGTTTTTTGTTGAATAATTGAAAATCCAATACAGCAATAAATAACATTTATATTAAAATGAAGATGTAGAATTTAGAAGATGTTGCTTTCGTAACTTTGTTAAAATGATAAGTTTCACTTAACTGTTTAAGTTGTTTTATTTCACTTTGCTTTTTACCTGTTGAGTACTTTCCGCCGCTAACAACTTAGAAGAGCTTAGCGGCCGAAAGTACTCAACAGATAAAAGACAAAGTGAAATAAAACATCCTAAAAAAGATAAGTAAAACTTAGACTTTATTGGTTATCATATTTCACAATATCCTCGCCAAATTCATTAATCATGCTGTAGAAGAGATTTTGGGTCCTCAGATAGTCTAAAAACACGTTTTTGGGCTTTCAATTAAAAAAAAAAATTATAAACTTTTATAGAAACTTTTTAATTTGATAAATATTGTTTATTGAAATGTTATTTCCTTATTGAATTAAATTACGACCATTTTTTTTATCGTACTATTACAATATTTATGTATTATTTTACTATACAATCATTCCTCCGAATACGATTGACTGATTGGTGAAAGGAAAATGTGTTATCGATATTTTGAAATATCGTTTATATTTTGAAATATCGTCTATATTTTGAAATATCGTCGATATTTTGAAATATCGATATTGTTGTGCTGAAATATTATTGATATCGATATTAATAGCCGATATTATCATCGATACTAATATCGATATTTTGCTTTCGATATCCCATTCCTAATTCGTGCCCCCCCCCCCCCAAAATTTAGAAGCACGCTACGCCTATGTTACTGAGTGTTTAAATTAAAACCTCATATTTTTCTTCTTTACATCATTTTGAGCTAAGCTTGTTTGAAAACGGCAAAAGTTTTAAGAAACTTTACTTTCCTGTATAGATATTGTGAAATATAGTGGCTATGTGATTAATTTTCTTTATGTGTGGGCATTTTTTTTTTTCAAATGCTACAGGTACTTATCCTGGGGTAACAACGATAATATTATCAATTTGATTTTAGTAATAATGACTGATATTTGCTACCTTTCTTTTTAGATTCATTTTCTGAATTTTTTTTAACATACTAATATTTTATAAGGAATATAAACTCATCCTGTTAATTCCTTGAGCAGTTTTTCAACCTAATGTGGTAAAAGTGGTATGGTATTCTTTTCCCCACTTATCCTGTTTAACTGCTGCGAAGGCTAGCCATGTTAGAGAAACATCTTATTCTCGGTTGCTAAGGCATCTGCACCCATGACTACAGATTGTTGCTTCTAATGCCCCCTGGCTGGAATTTCCAAATCAGGTCCATAAGTTCATCTTAGCTAGTTGCCACCTCAATTTTGACTGAGCATCCCCAGGGGAGACATCTGAAGGGATCATACCCTCCCCCCCCCCTCTCTAACTTCATAAAGGGACTTTCCGGGCTACAAATTTAACATGGCCATATGCGGCCTAGACACGGAGGTATTTAATGGCACGCGTGGGGATTCGATCCGAGCACCCTCAGCACTGAAAGCCAGCACGCTATCAGAAGGCTATCTTGAGACCGTCTACAATCTTTACTTCTTATATTCTCTTGTTTTGTCCTTACTCTTTTGAAAGGAAAGCCTCTTAAAGAAAAAATTTAGTATTTTTATCAATTTTTTTAATAGGATAAAAAAAAAAATGAACGTACCATCTATCTGTTCTCTCAGGGGTACGGAAGGATCAATAAATTTGACTGAGTATTCAAGCTGATCAGTATCCGTAGTCACGTAACGCATTACATAATGGATGACATCGACAATTCCACTGCTATGCTCGTTACTATCCCGCACAACACCTGGAAAGAGAAACTCATTTAGCGAAATAATAGCCGCTAGCAAAATAAATAATTAAATAAAAGTATTGAAAAAAGTCGTGGTAAAAACGGAACTCGCCAAAAGTTATTCTCCTTCCAATTACTACGTGCACTCCGGAACAAAGAAGTAGATTGATGACAAATGACGACTTTACAATATCCGGCAACAATAGGACTCTTCTCATTTTACTGTAAAGAAAAGGAAATGGTTTTTTTTACGACAACTGACTATTAGAATGATAGAAAGTGCGTCTAGAACGTTTAAATGAATTAATGCTAATATATTTTAACCTTATCAGCTTGATTTAGTTTTTTGTATTGCAATGAAGTAGGAGGACAAACTGTCTGTTTGGACAACGTTTAGCCTAAACAGTTCATTATTAATCCCTCCCCGTTGGTTAAATAAAATTCCGTTAATTTTTTTTTTAGAGATCTTTGCAATGATCGACTGCTGTATCTGCGTCTCGAACCCTCGACTTTCATTTCTTCAGAGGTGCACTAGCTATGCGACCCTACCAATGTGGGGAATTCTCATTTTGATGCTCAGGAGCTTCTGACAGGTATCAAACCTCTTACGTCTTTCATTGGATTTTTCTCCTCTTTTTTGGGTCTACTACACAGAATGTTTGAGTACATATTTAAGTCATTTACAAGCCAAATCGGTTATGGCCACTTTTTTGAAATTTTTAAAGTTTTAGTGTAAAAGCCCTTGACAGCAAGCGCTGACTGGACATGTTTGAGAGAAAAATCCTCAGGAGCATCTTTTACCCAGGGCAGGAAGAGGGTCGTTGGAGAACCAGATATAATTTTGAACTGTATAAGCTTTATGGTCAATCACATATAACACAAGTCATCCGTAGTAATAGGTTAAGATGGCTTGGCCATGTTTGGAGAAGCTCGGAAGATAATCCCACTAAAATCTTGACATTTAAAAAACCCGAGGGATCCCGAGCTAGAGGTAGACCACCGACTAGATGGTTAAATGACGTTGAAAAAGACTTCGAAAGTTAAAAATTGGAAAGGAGTCGTCGCAGATAGAAGACACTGGAGGGAGCGCGTGGTTGAGGCAGCCAGGGCCTGTAGGGAGCTGTTGTACTTGTGAAGAAGAAGAAGTAAAATCCCTTGATTGACTCCTAACTTTTTACATTCATAATAAATTTCCCAAATAATAATGATTAACACCAACAAATGACAAACATTTTTTTCGGCCATCGAATAATAAGTAACTTTTTTCAGACGCCAATCAAGTTAAGTTCATACTCCAATGTAAATCGCTGCAATAATGCAATTCAAACGTATGAGAAAGTACCTGATGATAACGGTAAATCGTTTAGTGCTGTTTCATCAGACAAAATGTAAAATAATTGAGTCAGTTACAGTCTATTTCAATGGTTCTCAACCTTTTTTTCGTCACGGTACACTTTTACTAATTTAAAAATTTGGCGGCACATTAACAATAAGAAAAATTTAAAAGAATTTTACTTGGATTGATGTGCCTATAATATATTTTGCAAAAAGAGCATACGAAATAATTTTCATTGAAATATAAAATGAAACTGCATTACAAAGTAAACAAAATGTTTATTTAACTACAAATTACATTTAATGCGAAATTTGAGCTTGTTGTTTTTTGATAACTTCATTTATATTTGGGCGCAAAAATGATAATTACTACTCTCATTTCGCGATCAGCATTTTAAAGAACAGAACTATAATACTCATGCGCATTGGTTCAGCCAGTCCTCTCTAGGAAGGTAGACCTGATTGAACCACTTATCTAGCGTCTCTTATGTATGGGTATTCGCAGTGGCGGCACACCTCAAGAATTTCACGACACACTCAAGTCCCGCGCCACAGTGGTTGAGAGTCAATGATCTAACTGCTGCAGATGTAAATACTTGGGAATTATTAAGCAATTGTTTCTATTTTTTTTTTGTCGTAAAAAAAATAATTTGAAGACTGAATTGTATGTTATTACTTTTCTTCACTTGCCAAATCGGTTAAGTCCCTTAGTCACACAAAAATTATAATAATAATAACTATTACTCCATGGATATTCTATCTTACAGATTTTATATGTCGTCAGATAAAAGCTACATCTGCAATAATATATTCTACAATGTTTATTTGTATTTATATTTTCAGAGGAATTTTAAAACACAATGCACATTGTTTTATCACTTTTCACCACTTTTTGTTTTATGGACTTTACCGATTTGGCAAGTGAGAGGCTCATTTAATGACTCGTTTTTCGACGATGCTAATTTCTTTTCTTGCAGGAATTTTCGTTATATGTTTGCCTACTCCTTATGCTCCATTATCGTTCTTTTCAACATCAGAAGCAACTAACAAACCACGTATGCTATGGTCTGCAAGTGGCACATAATTATATAACCTGGCGAGTTGACGAAATCTCGCTTTGATTCTCCCTCATCACAATATTATTTAAAATAATTATGTAAAGTGCTTTTATTTAAACCAGTGGTTCCCAACCGGTGGTCCGCGAGAGCCTCGGGAGTGGTCCGGCACCACTTATAAAAAAGTTGCCAAATAAGTGGGGATTTTGAAAGCAATGTTCATTGAACTAGATGGGCCGAATATATCCGATGACTATCAGGTGTTGGAATTAAAATTTCTTAAAAGTTTAACATAATTATTTTGTTATTAGAATATGATACGTTAGAATGCGAGTACGTTAATCCTGTATCATTTTTGCCTGAAGGATATTCTATACCCCCATCCCCCCTCGGAGGGTCCCCACCTCCTCAAGTCGGTGGGGGAGTTTGGTAGTCCGCACATAGTTCAATTTCTGGCTTAGTGGTCCGCAGACTTCTAAGGGTTGGGAACCACTGATTTAAACAAAGTAAAACTCAAATTAAAACGGAGAACGATGCGTGCATTGATCCTGTTAATTGCTTGAACAGGTTCTAACAGGTTATTGGAAGTCTGTTATCCTTTACTGCATTTATAGAATAACTCTTGCATCTGTAATATATTAAAATTAATTTAAATATTTAATTATTCAGAGTTTCCAACTACCTTGTTTATTTTGCTCTGTTAAGATTTTAAACCACCACAAGAATTAAAATCAAATGCACTGGAAAGTTGTTGTTAGAAGTTTAAAATCTGACGGCTACCATTTCAATGGATCAAAGCTATTTAACTCAAAATATAGACATATTTTAAGGCTGCTGTGTACTAACCCTATTGGATTCACTCACCTCAATGTTAACCTATGGAGAAAATGTTGCTACTATTTACAGCCACATAAATGCTGACAATCCAATAAAAATGGTATTTTCAGATAGCCTGAGCTTTTCTGCACCTTACAACAGGATTCCTTTTGTAAATTTCGTCCACCAAAGAAATTAAGAGCGTTTAAAACACACAGATACTTTCCCCCGAATAATTTAAATTTTAAAATACTATTTACGTTTAAAAAAAACGAAAAATGTCCCAATTTCTTTCTCTATTACTATGTAAAATTAAAAATAAATAAATAAATCCAAGTCGGCAATCCTTGGTCACATTTTCTCCATAGGTTAACATTGAGGTGAGCGAATCCAATAGGGTTAGTACACACCAGCCTTGAGTTGAGAAGATGGATTGCGGTCAACTTTTCGTTTCACGAGGACTAAACAGAACTACTGCTTTAAGATCTTTATAATCAGCGTTACGGATTTACAAATAGAAGCTTACAGTAATGCCTGTTTCATGAAGTTTTCGTGAGGAACGTGCATATTTTTAATAAAAGATATACCTATATTTACCTTTGATGTTTATCCATAAAAGTGTCAAAGAGAAATCGTGAAAGAAATGGAAAGAAAAACTTTTATCGGATCCAATTCATTGAATACCGAAACAGCATTTAGAAAACATGTTTGACCTCGCAATCGCAAAATGAATGAATGGACTACATCTCTCCAGTCCGTCGTCGTATGTTGAGGGTCTTCATTACATGAAACATTTATTTAATTGCTTATCATTAACATCTATTTATCGATAAAGATGAAATCGATACCCATGTTCATTGAAGTACTTTTTTACAACCATGTATATATCATAGCGGCAACAGCTGCTACCTGTCTTACGGGCTTTTGTGCTACTTGACTATGAGTAAGGAATCGATTCCCTCTTTTGTTTGTAGAATAGTGTGTGGCATAATAAAAACACGACAGATGGCAGGTTTCGTGTTCTTCTTTTGCATGGTCCATTCTCTGTAGTTTAAATATGACTTACGACACTGAATGATGGGGGAGAGAAATACCTTCTTGTAAAGCGCTCGACAGGGAAATCGAATAGCAACACTCTATCTGTTATCGGTATCATGTAAGTGGGCGGAGACTTAGAGCATTAATGTAAATGAGCATTTTCGTTTTCAATGATTTTGAATGACCCTTTTTTTTCAGTGTCATCGATAAATTAGTTCCGCCATGCAGAGCTAGATCTATGGACAAAATGAGGGTGTCACGTTGGTAGATAAACAGATAATGTAAAAATGCTTTAGGAAAAGTTTTAGGAATTGAGAGCAAGAAAAATTGCAATGGACTAACACTTGTGAGGATTGATCGCATAATGATTTCAGAGTAGAAATGGGGCATGGTATGATAATCCTTGTACAATTAAATATGATAAGTAGTTGAGAGAAATTAGATAGACCGTTATAGCAGTAGATTGTTTTCATGACAGTTCTCTTTTCCTTTTTGAATCTCCTAAAAGTGAAGCAAAAATTGCAATGCTTAATTGCTGCAGGATAGCCAATATATAAACCGCTCACCAAATCGATTAACTCCATTAAACAAAAAGTGGAGAAAAGCGATACAATGATGTTGTTGTTTCTAATTGATAGGAAAATACGCAGTTTTCTTATCTCCCCACTATTCAAAATTATCTACAAAATCTTGCTATTAACTTCCATAAAAATTCACCATATGATCCTATTAAAAATCTTGCCGATTACGACCCTGCTGACCCAGCTAACAAGAAACGGCCCGGTGCCATTCTTGCTCGTAACTTTTAATTGTTTGTCCTGTTATTTGTTCGTTCCGTCTAAATTTTTCCCCCATGTTTTATCTTTACTTGAACTATCGAAGCTTTTTTGTTTTCCCCACTTTCTATTTTCCTTCCTACTTTCGTTCATTACTGATCACTGAAATTTTATGCCTTGTTATATCATCCTACAATTGGAGGTCCCGGACCCTGTACTGTAGTTCCCACTACTCTTCCTGAAGCTCCTGAAGCAGTTTCTCCTTGGTTATTCTCTTGCCTGACCGCCCAGCCTTTTTCACAAGAACGGCAGTGTAATTTTTACCATGTTTTTATTAACTTGCTTTCTTTTTTTTTTTGTGTGTGTGTGTGTTTGTCCAGTACAAATCTTGCAACCCATTTTTAACTAACTTCCCGACTAGCTAGGCATTTGAAACTTTCAGAATAGCTCAGAACACGATAATAATGCATTAGTTTAATACTTTTAGCCATCTTTAAGTAGAATTGAATTCATTTTCAGTTAATCTTGTTTTGTAGACTGGTGCAGCCGTCTATCGGCCGGGATGGTAACGAAAAGTTAAACGCAAGTTAACTTCCAATTAACTTCATTTTCTTTCAAGTTGATGGGATAATTCATCAAAAAAAAAATTTTAAAAAGTATTTATTAACACATAGAATTGTCAAGATTATATGATTCAACAGAAAATTTAAAAACATGGTGTATAAAAATTTTTCTTTTTATCTTGTAATTATTAGACGATTAATAGTAAGGTAAACTGAGCTGCAGTTGCTGAGCAGTTTTATGAAAATATGTTTGAAGGATATATTAAGGCGGTTTGACCGAAAGTTGACAGCTGTCGCGTACTTGATTTTTCGTTTGTAGTTTATGTTTTAAAGTGTTTTGAAGGATTTTTAATAAACATTTTTAAGTAAAAGCTGAGTATTATAGTTTTTTAAGGGCTATTTTTTCTTCCATAATCTGCTAAACGATGTTTAAGTTTTTGAAATTTAATGTTACTAATGCTCCCGTGCCAGAATTTATTCCAGACCAGGTCACATATAGGCTAGCGGGCTGAGGGGTGCAGCTCCGTTTTTTTTATTTTTTATGGCACCACACGGGTCAGAGTCTGATTTAGCCAGGTGACCGAGCCCCCCCCCCCCCCAGGGGCGACATCTGGGGTACCGTACCCACACCCACCCTCTCTGACTTCATAGAGGGACTTTCCGGCCTACGGATTTAACGTGCTCATATCCGGCCTAGACACGGAGATAATTAATGGAACTTGTCGGGATTCGATCCGAGTACCCTCAGCATCCAAAGCCGACGCGCTATCACTAGGCTACCTCGAGTCCTGATAAAATGGTATACATTGTATTTTTAAAATTCTTTTGAAAATATAAATTCAAATAAACATTGTAGAATGTATTATTGAAGGTGTAGCTTTTATCCGGCAACATATAGAATGTATAAGATAGAACATTCTTGGAGTAATCGTTATTATTATTGCAATTTTTGCGTGACAAAGGGAATTAATCGATTTGGCAAGGGTAAAAAAATACGAGCTAATACATCAAATTTAGTCTTCAAATTATTTTTTTATTACAGGAAAAAATTGAAATAATTGTTTAACAATTATTTCAATTCATTAAACAATTTACCATTATCATCAAGCATTTGCCTCTGCGCTTGAATTGCAGTGGAGTATGGAGTTAATTAGATTGCATCTGAAATAAATTGCTTATTCTTCGATGGCCAAAAGTTTTTTGTCATTTAATGGTGTTAGTCCTTATTATTAGGGATATTTATTATAAATATAAAAAGTTAGGAGTCAATCAAGTGCTTTGACAATAAAATTTTTAAAATTAGTTCAAAAAGGGGCGTTAATCGATTTGACATGTGAATGGCTCATATATTGACCCTTACTAAAATATTGATTGCGAAGATTAATGTCCCTTTCACCATAGATTTTTAGATATACTTTTTATATTTTAATACACGTAAGTACGATAAAATACACGTAAGATCTTTTCCTGTTCTCCGCCGGAGCACTGCTATCATATTATGATTACCATAAGTGACTAGGATATATATATATATATATATATATATATATATATATATATATATATATATATATATATATATATATATATATATATATATATACATATATATACATATATATATATATTTGCATTTACTGTTTTTGCTGGAATCTAATGCGCACCCCTATCCTAAGACCCTAAAATCATGTACATACTTAGATTTAAAAAAAAAAAGAAAAAAAAAAGAAAAAAAAAAGGAGAGAGTTGCCAAAAGAATTACTTAAATCAGATACTGATACAGACAAATAACTGAAAAAATAATCAATAATCCATGTACTCAAATTTAACGCTCATAATTTTTACCACAGTATTTCTAGACAAACAACGCACGAGATTCGCATAAATACAGTAATATCTATACATTTTCTACTTAATTTTTTGAGTTGTTAGTGTTTGCCTTTTAATGTTCTAAACTCGAGACCGGCCCTTTTAAGGATAACCCAAGTTTGAGTTAGTGAATCGAGTTTATAAAGTTGCTAAAATAACTAAATTTATGGCAATAGATTTTACTGTTCGATTCTTACACTGTTTATTTATATAACACTGTTTTGAGACTATTATAATAAGTTCCTTCCCCTGAGGTTTACAGCATTTTGATTAATAAGGACCCTAAACGTGGCATTCAAGAAATGCATCACCTTCCCTTCTCGATGTAGTGCATACCAGAGAATATGCCTCTTTCGGACAGTAACAATTCTAGATTGTTTTCTTTCCTCACGAAATCTTAATTTCACCTCCGTTTGCAATCCTTTCTTTTCCATATAAGAAAAAATATTTCTAAGAAATATTCAGACGGACCCGAAGTAGCTTATATGCGGACCCGAAGTAGCTTAGTGGTAGCACGTCGTCTTTCGGTGCTGAGAGTGCTCGGATCGAATCCCGACAAGCACAATTAACCCTTCAGCGGGCGCGCCAATTTTTGAAGCACCAGCAGGCGCGCGTTGCATAAAGTGCAAAGTCTCTTTCAACCTTGATTTTTCCTTTTGTAATAAATTTTTTCTTTTGAAATTGAAAACCATAGTTCTGAGTTTTATGACAAGATATAAAATGTTGATAATATTTAGATATATTTATAATTAAAGGCCAAAGAATGCAGATACAATCGTCTTATTTCAAATCTGTCCGGTTTATTGGATGTAAGGACAACTTGTCAATTGATTCCTATTATGTCCAAAAACCTAAAAAAAACAATGAGATTGTCCATCTTCGTGATATCTGGGGTACCGTGTAATAGCTGCACATTGGATCGACTCCATCAACCCTTGCTTTTGTCGTATTGTAATCCAGTATAATCGCTGGTTTACCACGGATAAATCAAGACTAACAAATGAATGGAAATGTACACATGGGTCAGAAAATCAGACCAGCATTAGATAGGGTGTAGCTATAAATAGAAACTGCTTAGAACATAAAAGCCTTACATGTAAAAACAAACTATTCAAAATTGTGAAAATGTTACACTTTATACACAGGCGCGCCCACTGAAGGGTTAAATACTTCCGTGTTTAGGCCGGATATGGGCATGTTAAATCCGTAGACCGGAAAGTCCCTTTATGAGGCCAGAGATGTGGGAAAGGGTATGTTCCCCCCCCCCTCCCAGATGATACCCCCTGGGGGTGCTCGATCAAAATTGTGGTGGCACCTGACTAAATCGAACTCCGACCCTTGTTGGGCCATTATTTAAACTGCCGCCACACTCCTCAGCCCTCTAACTTATATGGACCTGGTCTGGTATACGATTCCGGCATTAGAAACAACAACCGGGGGCATTAGAAACAACAACAAAAGTTTTATATATCCGATCTGGAAAGAGCATTTATCAATCAGTTTGATATTTTTATTACTTTTAAGTTCTTTTCAAATTGCTCAATTTTTATACTGCTTAATATTTTGAGAATTCATTATTATGTTAATCCTTAGGATGATAAAGTCTGATTCGTTCATATGCAAATAGCATAAGATATTATAAGACTAAAAATTATTCAAAACTCATCCTTATTACATGATTTGAAAAACAACATCGTATTTATTTATACATTCGTACACAGATAGAAGACATACTAACAACATTTCTACTCCAGTAAATACCCAAACCCTTACTTAAAATCTGGATAAAATTATGCCAAACGGATTAAAGGAAACACTTGATGTAAATCTTAAGACGAGGAAAAAGATTTTTTTTAAAAATAAGGCACTAAAAATATTGTTGCGCACTCAGGGCCCGATTTAGAAAATTCTTGACTATAGGCACAACTCGTGATGGGGGCCCCCTAACACCGATGTGAGCGTAACATTTTCAAAATTAACGCACAAAAAAAAAAAATAAAAAAAATCATAAAAAAATCATGAATCATTGTGATAGTAACATTTTACAAAGAATTGGCTATTTGAAGCATAGAAGCCTAGAACATTATCAAATAATAAAAAGCAATACAACATATTAACTACATCATTAAGACACCAATACAATGCAACCAGAAAAACTTATTAATCTCTTATATACACTATAACTTTCATATGATGAACTATACATATAACTATACATATGATGAACCAATCAATCAAATTTGAAAGGATATATAAAAAAATTGCTATTAAAAGTAAAATTTAAAAAAAAAATTGAATTGGGAATTTTTTTCTTTTAAAATAAAAATTTGGGGGGGGGGGGGGGGCTAGGCCCAGGTCTACCGGGGCCTAATGGAAAATCAAGGCCTGTGCGCACTCATAAATCTAAACTTATCTCAACTCACAGATCATGATAATTTTCTAGAATCATCCAGACAGTTTACCGACATACAGCTACCCAGAAACATTACACTCTGAAACAGCATTTCATTTTTACAGTTTATATGTCACAAGATCATGATCCGCTTGGCATTTAACAGAAACATCAAAGAAATAATCTGCGATACAGATGCAGCAGAGTGGACCTTCCTGTATCATAACAAAAAAGACAACGTGCCTCAATATAGAAAACAAATTAAACTGGGATTCGAAGGGCTGAAGACAAAGGTATCATCGGGAATTGTGTGAAGACAAGGGAACATCGCCAGTATCATGGTCAATACATCAGTGGTAAGCAAACTACGGGTCACGACACCCCTGTGGGTCTCCAAAAAAATTAGAGGAGTCGCGGATAGTTTGAAGTAAATTTATATCATACTGAACTATTTAATTAAAAAATTTGCTTTAAATATATGCCAATAATTTTGAAATCATGCTCATTAATTTTAAATTTTGTTCATTTTTACCAAAATGAAATACAAATACATATTAATATTTAAATATGAAGTTTTAGTCACATGAGATTTGCCAAAACAAAGTTCAGAAGGTAAGCAAGACTTTTTTTTTAATATTTATTATGTAAAGTAAATACATACCCAAAATCAACAGTTCATTTGTTTTTAAAATAGTTTGTCAAAATTGGCTTATTTCTTTTTTATTTTTGCAAGAATTTTCCTAGTTTTTTTTTTACTATTTGCTACAACCAAAAAATATTCATTGGGGGTTGAGGTATTTTTTTATATAAAGGAAGTGGGTTTCGGTCGAAAAACCTAGCACACCACTGCAATACATGATATTATGTGGTATGGTTTCTCGACAGCAGCATGAATGCACCTTTAAAATATTGGATTGCTCGACAATGAAAATTGATAATGCTGCCAATAAAAGTTAAGAGTGAGGTAAATAGTCAGGCAGAAAGGAAAAAAATTGTTGGTAAATTATTGGTAAATGTGAAATCTTAAGCATTATTCTACATAAAAATGGAAAGATCAGATATTCTCAAAATCACATGCGCACACTATATTCACGAAGAATGACAAATACAGGGATATATTAAATTTTGATTTCAAGACTGAATTTTTTTAGTATTTGGTGTGTGTAATAGGTCAAGTGATAATTTTTTAAGTTAAAATATTAAAAAACGTCAAAAAGAAAAAGAAAAACTCAATAAGAGTCTTATAAAGCTTACAGAGTCAGGTAAATGCCCCCCCCCCCCCAAAAAAAAAAAAAAAAAAAAAGAAATTTAATAAAGAGCAAAGTAGGGCTCCCATTTATTAATTTTAAATTTTCTCTTCTATGAATATTTTAATGAAATCTAAAATATATTTACTCACCTCTTACCAACGATTCGACATCTTATCTGTAGCTACTACGATTAGATGTCAAAACGATATTGACAGTCGGTCTCTTCAGCTAGAGAGCTGGCGATCTCTTCGCACGCGCAAAGTATGGTTGCTAGGGTGACGAACAAAGGGGAAGAGAGAGGGGGGAGGTATGTGAAGTTTTGTAAGAGTGGTGGATGCTGATATCTAGCTTTGACATCTGAGAAAGTATTTTAGACAACATTTGAATCTTTATGCATTGAAACTTTACGGATTTGTTTTTCCATTGTTTTTCATCTATTTGAGTTCAAAATTCAAATTCTACCCGTCTACTGATCTCTATACATGCCTTAAGTCTTGTACCACGTTTCCCAAAAAAGGGGATCGCTATTCTCTCGGATCTTGTGGAAAATTTAATTTTACCTTGAAACACATTCAGTCCCCTTCCCCCTCCCCCCCAAATTCCTCTGATATTATATTCTTCATATTTGTGATGACACCACACACAACTTAACGAAGGCTGGGTCTGCCCTTGTCCAGCCACAGTGACGTATTTAAGACTAGACCAACTGAACCGTGACTAGGAGCCGCAGGCCCGTGACGAAAAATATATTTTACCTCGGGATTTTAAGCTCTTCTCAATTTCTAAATCTACATGCATATTGTTTAAAAATAAAACAAAAATATAGTATGATAACACTTCAAAAATGAATATTTTCAGATAATCGGTAAACGTACACGATTAATGGGTTATCACTTAAATGATAAAAATTTATACTTTTCTTACTGTCTTCAGATGAATCGGAGAGGGGAGAGGGCAAAAGAAATTTGGCCTAAGGCCGTAAAACTTCTAAATCCATCTATGCCCGGCCATGTTAATACTTGGAACTGCAGACCTTAAAAGGAATTTTAAATACGAGAATAAAAATGAATAGACATAAACACTACGAAGTATACACTTCAGAGAAAACGTAGAGCTGCCTGCTGATTTCGGAGATTCCACGTGGTTTACTCAGGCCGATTGACATTGCGTGCATCAGAAATCATACAGGACACGACTATCTGCAGGGGTCTTGAGAAAATTTCAAATTTACCTTTCTATCCGATTGGATTGGTAGATTCTCGAATTTGCCATCCATACGAATTTCATAAAATGACTGGAGCCCACTTAGTGCCAAAGACTTAGTGACATCGTACACTGCGGATAAGTTTAATAGTTTATATCGGCAGATAAGTTTAGTCGTTTTATTGACGACCTGAATCTTCATTGGGATGCCAGACCAATGGCTGAATAGCTTAGGTCTGGAATACGATAATAATAAATTATTAAAAAAAATTGTTGGTCTGCTTAGGTCGGTGGAGAGTTCAACCTCGTCTTTCCTTTAAGCTGTTTTCTTGCAATTACGTTCTAATGTAACCAGATAGTATGCCTCCTGAAGATCAATTAACATATTTTGCATTCTATGAGATAATTTTAAAATGTCAAGTTTGGGCAACAGGTAGTGCTCAATTCGACCTCTGAAGGTTTTTTAGGCGACCGGCGAGCGTTCCCTCTTTGGTATTTCATATTTTCAATTTAAGTTATCTTTTCCGCCTGTAACTAGATTCTTCATAATTTTTTTTTGTTTTGATTAAATATGTCGAGTTTATTTCGAATGATTTCAGGCCACTGAACTATGTAAATGTGGAATACATTTCTAAAAAATTAATATCAGTAAGGTGCCGTGACTGTGCGACAACGTGTAAAGCTAAGTGTCCACTTGAGAGAAAATCTCGAGAGAAAGTCTCAAGATTAATCTCAGGGTGTTGTCCATTTGAGATCACTTACGCTCTTGAGACAGGTTCGCGAGACTCAAAGGTCACTGCAGTCTCGTGACCAGGAACATTTCGTGTCGACTTGAGAGTGAACTCGCAGTCAGTTGTGTGATATGGATCGCAGTTTGTTTGTTTTTCGTTTCTTTCCCAATGGATTCGCGTCAGGCCCTAGCTTTTATAATTGCATATAAAATTGTGAAAAAGCGGAAAGTGAAAAAAAACTAATTATTATTTTTTTTTAAATATAATTTTTGTTATAATTTTATGATAAATAAAAAACGCTGCAAAGTCTTGTGCACTGGTTTATTATTTTCTAATGCTCTAATTTCAGGACAAAAATGAAAATTTCTTGCGTATTTGAGGTGTTTTATAAAATCAGTTGTAATTAATTAAATAATTGAATAATTCTGTTTATTTAACAAAACATTACAACACAATACAAAATTTGTAATAATACTTACGACATTTCTATCATGAGAAAGATTAATTTTTTTCTTGACTTTTTATTCACTTCAACAGTAATGAATTTTATATCGTTTTAAAGAAGAAATTGAGATCTACAAAATTAAAATAAAATCCCATCTCTATACGACCAGTATTACCGAAGTTCCAGCGTATTGAACAATCTATCGTACGGCTTTTAAATAATTTTTTGGTCGATTCCATAGGTTGATTATTTAGGAAATATTTAACCAATTCATTCCATAGGTTGATTATTTAGGAAATATTAAACCGATTCCTGTATAATTTATGTTTCACGTTCCATAAAAACTCCTGTTCCTCATAAAGATGGATTTACTCCAACACTTCATCATCAGTCCACTCTCTTTTATCTGGTACAACCTTCTTTTCACTCATTTTGCAAAATTATTTACTGATTTATTGCGAAATAAAAATAAAAATTAAATAAAAGAAGGAAATCGAGTCTCAGCTCTGACAAAAATCTTCCAACAACGACGGAAGACTGGAGATTAAGTCACGAGAGCTTGAATGAGCATGTCCACTTGTGACAGCTGAAATCTCTGATACTTGCACCTGCTTGACCCCGAGGCTGTTCTCAGACCCTATCCATTTGTGAGTCTATTGTCAAGACTACTCTCGAGACTGTTTTGTCACAAGTGGACACTTAGCTTAACGTCACAGATAGAGACCTAAAATAAACATTTTCTACTTTGCTGGAACACTGTCACCTTGTGACATGTCACAAAGCGAAACTGTAACTTCAATTCTAGGTTTTCGTGATAACTTAATTTTTGCACTGGACTTGTGGGATTTTTCGATGACACTATATTGAGATTAACCATGTTTTTAATATTCACCAGGAGATATAACGGGCTTGCAGTAAAAGAAATATTACGCTTAATAACTAAAACCAATCTTTCGAAGAGCTCCATACGAATTCAGTTTTGTGAATGAGTAGGTATCCTTTCGATCTTTCCTCGTTGCTGAAGATTGCTTGTTAAAATGCTTTACTGCTTTCCAACTCACTCGCTAAATCTATAAAAATATTATCAGCTTAGGTACCCTATGTTCTCGCAGAATGAATACCTCCAGCATAAGAATACGAGGTCAATAAAAAGCTGAAAGGGAAACAACAGTAATCCAAATTGATTTTTCTGTAAATAGGCTTTGCGTGACCAATGGTCATAAATTTTCAAGCGGGCGAAAGGTATAACAAATTGTCGAAGGTTAATTGAATTTCAAACAGTATAGCTCATGTATGATTCAGACAGAGCTTATTCATCATAAATAATTTAGCGAGAAAAAAAGACATATTTTAAACAAAAGACCACTTTGCCCAAACTAAGTAGATTTTTCAATCAGCTTTGTTTGTTTAATAATAAAATTTCCAACTACTGCAGACCTTAAACTCAAACAGCCTGGGTAACTTACAACCTCATCAACTTGTCCCGGCCCATCTCATTTAACATAGCAGGTTTTCAATTTCCATGTTGAGCTGGGGGGAATTTTCTTCTACGTATCTTAAAAAAGGTACTTAGAAGAAAACAAATTGTTTTAATTCCAAATTAACAAATGCATACCTTTGAATTCTGTTATTTCCTTATGAAGGTAGACGTTTCAATAAAGACAGCATAATTTTAAAATTTTAAATTTTTTCCAGTTGTTAATATTAAATTTTTAATGTCTATCACTAAAAAATTAAAACTGTGTTTGAAAAACATTAAATTAAAATAAAAATATTTTTGGAAAAATTGCATCTAAAAGTCTGATTTCAAGAACAGAAAACAGAATTCAAAAATGTGCATCTGCTTATCTGTAATTAGCAAATTATCGAGAAGGAAATTCTCAACTTTGACAATAGGGGTTGAATAGCTGCGATGTATTGGAGTACGCCTTCTTTGTGTTTATTATAGCGATATTTCAGTACTCGTCGTTAATTGGTCCCAGAAGACATGACGAGTACCGGACGAATAATAAGTAAAGTAAATTGAATTAATTCATTTCGGAAAACCAGAAATTTCCCATTTTACTGAGCAATTTATAAATTGATGGTGATTTTTTTTTTTCACAAAATCTTTAAATTCGACAGACATAATTTAAAACAGTAATTAGATAAAATTAAATTAAATTTATCATGACTGAACCTGTTCTGAAAAGAGTTGATGGCATAATGGGATAATGTCGAAGTAGAGGAGGAGTAGAGTTGTTGTATCGAAGGGGAGTCTCCTACTGATAAAACATCAGGCTCTTGCACAAGGAATCTTTCTCTTTTCTGTCTTTTAACACCACCGATCCCTGTTGTAGACTCAGACTGAGGAAGTTTCGCTACAAACCTGTCAAGAGAAATATGTTTCTACGTTTCAAAATGTTTCTGAAGTGAGACATCATTTGATCTGTTGAACAAGTCGACATTTCGGGCTGCTAGAGCTTTATTAGGGTGATAATTTTGAACAAAATGTTGTAACTCAACCCAATTAAAAAAACATTTCAGGATGTGTGACGAGTACCGAAGCATTTTTTCCGCGGCGAAATGCGACGAGTACCGAAACAATTTTTTCGCGTCGAAATGCGACGAGCACCGAAGCAAACACCGAGTACTGAAGAAATTTTTCCGGGTCGAAATGCGACGAGTACCGAGCAAACACCGAGTACCGAAACAATTTTTTCGCGTCGAAATGCGACGAGCACCGAAGCAAACACCGAGTACTGAAGAAATTTTTCCGGGTCGAAATGCGACGAGTACCGAGCAAACACCGAGTACCGAAGCAATTTTTCCGCGTCGAAATGCAACGAGTACCGAATTCGACGAGTACCGAGGCAGATGAATACCGAGGTATGACTGTATTTCATATCTGGAGGGCACGGATAAACAAACGAAAGAATTTCCCGAAACTTCATGAGGTTTTGCTCGAAACGTGACGTAAAAATTAATTACATTTTTTTCAAATTTAATTTTGCACAACTTCTTACTGTAATCCACACCTGACCCACTATAATATTTCTCAATCTTTGACGAGAAGAAATATTAAATGCTTGTATGCCTATAGTTCGTTTTCTTTGAGGCTGTGTAATGTTTTCATGTATACAAACAGACAGATATACGAAAGGGTTAAACTGTTTCAAATTTTTAGAATTCAAACTATTTGTTAGCAATAGACACAGTGCTAAAAAATGTTTCCGGACATGCGTCTCCAGTATCTGCGTAAGATTTAAATTATATGTGTGGGTACATAAATCTTTCGGGAAATGCAGAGCCCGTTCTGTTTTGGATATGGACCCTCTTCAAAGCCCCATGACTGCGTGATTTGAAGGTATGCTTTTTTACACTATCTACCAATAAGTATTTGGACAGCTGTGATAGAAAAGAAAAAAAACTCGAATTTATTCATATTCAATAGTTGGCATAGCCTCCGCGAGAGGCAATTACAGCCTCAACCCTCCGGGGGCATGTTTTCCAGAAGTCCTCATATGACAGCTAGTGGTATTTTCTTCCACTCGGCTTGGAAAAGACATAAAATTTCCTTCACCGATTTTGGACGGTTGTTGCATCCAACCACCACAACAATTCGGCGATCCAACTCGTCCCAGAGGTTCTCGATAGGGTTCGTGTCTGGGCTCTGGGCAAGCCTGTCCATTCGGTTAACCCCATTGTCACCATACCAACATGGACCTCGCAACATGACAGCTGGTGTTGTTGTTCTGGAAGTAACAGGGGTGCAACCCGTAAAACTGCCACAACGTAGGAAGCACACGGTCATCCAGAATAGTGCAGTGGGCGTTGGCGTTGAGCCTACAATGAATTGGGACCAAGGGCCCATTCCATACCAGGAGAAACACCCCCAGACATAATTCCACCTCCTCAGAACCTAACTGTGGGCACAATGCATTCTGGAAGGAGGTGTTTTCCAGGCAGACGCTAGACCCAGACCCTGCCACATGAACGGTAGAAGGTGAACCTTGATTCGACACTACAGAGAACACGTTTCCACAGATCTACGGTTCACTTTCGACATGCTTTGCACCACATTAACCGACCAGCGCGATTGGACTTTGTGATCAAAGACTTATGGGCGGCAGCACGGCCATTAAAACCAAGCATATGTGCTTCCTTAGTGCCGGTGCACACTTGCAGCAAAAGTACTCGGGACGCTGCGTTATTTTCACTCTACGTGGAACGCCGTTCCAGTGCACACTTTCGCGGTGATAGGCGTCAGCGGCAGTCTCTCGTTTGCCACCAACCGAGATGGATCGTACGCGCGCCCAATTATTTTTTAAAAAAAGTTGTTTTTCTTACTTAGTCTACAGGCATGTTCATCGTGAAAATAGAATTAGAAAAAAGAAGCACTGGATCCATCCATACAACAGCAAGAGACAGGCCCTGATTTTCCATTAGGCCCTGTAGGCCGAGCCCCAAAAGTTTTATTTTAAAAGAAAAGAAAGAAAAAATTCCCAATTCAAAATTTTTTTTATTTTACCTTTTTTAATAGCAATTTTTTATACATCCTTTCAAATTTGATTGATTGGTTCATTATATGTATAGTTATATGTATAGTTCATCATATGTATGTTATAGTGTATATAAGAAATTAATAAGTTTTTCTGATTGCATTGTATTGGTGTTTTAATGATGAAGTTAATATGTTGTATTACTTTTTGTTATTTGATAATGTTCTAGGCTTCTACGCTTCAAATATCGTATTCTTGGTAAAATGGTACTTTCATAATGATTTATGATTATTTTTTTTTTGTGCGTCAATTTTGGAAATTTTACGCCCATATCAGTGTTAGGGGGCCCCCATACCGAGTTGTGCCTATAGTCCAGAATATGTGCCTATAGTCCAGAGCCCTGGCGAGAGGTACTTGAAAGGAGCGTTTAATGTATGCTTGATGGATCTCAGGGAAGATGGTGAAAAGATTAATTATTTTCGGACGACCCACTTAAAATAAACTTAAATACTTGACCATCTAAAAGTTTTTTTTTATCTAATGTACTTCTTTTAATAAAAGTTGTAAAAAATTATACTTACTGGTTGTATTTTTTTCATTCTCCTTTTTTTGGCTTAAGTTCTCAATAATGGTTTCACAAAGGTTTTCCCAAGCAGACTGTTTCTGTATTCGGTCTTTATAGTCCTCATGACTAACATCCCAAATTATCAGGCGAGATTTTACTTCGTCGATGAAAAGTTCGACATCCTCATTTTCATCAGACATTGTGTAAAGAGACTTCACGAGCTCGATAGGAGATAAAACGAGCGGCAGATGTGCACTGCCCAGCAGACAAATGAGTACTACCAGCTATTGCGTTACAGGAATGTGCCGCGCGTTCCACAGAAACCTGCGGCGACCTGGGAGTGGCACCGGCGGCAGATGGACGCCGGCGGCACGTGTAAATCCCAACAGCAGTTGCTCCGCATTTCTTCTTATCGGAGTGAAAATAACGCAGCGTCCAGAGTACTTTTGCCGCAAGTGTGAACCGGCACTTAGGCTACGGCCACACGAGCGTTTTTTTCCCGCTACAGCTTTTCCCCCAGCTTGAAAATCTACACCAGCCGGCCACACGTGCATGTGACATTTTTTCCTGCTGGGTCTTTTCCCGCAGCTTGAAAATCTACACAAACCGCTAGAAAAATAGGTCTGGTTCTATCCTCCAGCGGGCGACCTTGAGAACGCGACAGACAACTCCCCCGCTAGCGAGAAAAACAGCTGCGTTTGGGCACCCCTATGTTACAGAAGCTTATCTATATTTTGGTGCTTGTTTTCCCGCTGCGGTTGTGAGGGAAAAAACGCTCGTGTGGCCGTAACCTTACGGAGGGTATTCTTCGAAACAACAGTCCCAGATGCCTGTTGAAACTCCTGGAGTATGTGAACCATTGGCCGTGTGCGGTTCTTTCGAATTTCTCTGGACAGCACCCGTCGGTCTCTATCTCAATTTTGTGGGTCTGCGAACTAGGAGCACATTCTGACAATCACCGCTCACCTTTCACTTCTGAATCACATAGGCCACTGTCAATTTGGGGTGATTCAGCTCGCTAGATTTGTCCCTTAAGGATCGGCCATTTCTGTGATACCGGACGATTACACCTTTCTCGAAATCAGGTAACTCTGCACTTCGTGGCATCTTGCATGCGATTAGTGCCAATGTTGTTTCCTACCCGATATTTAACGGTGGAGAGTGTGACGTAGATCAAGATCGCAGATATCTTCATTTACATGGGTGTTTAAATACTTATTGATAGATAGTGTGTGTATGTATATATATATATATATATATATATATATATATATATATATATATATATGACAGGCTCGTAACAAGTCTCTAACATGGTCATGATTGTCCATAGATGTTTAGTCCATTTTGATGCAGTCTTATGTGGTGGCCGCGATTGGAGACATTTAAATTATCATCAAATACTTTATTCTTAAGCTTTAACTCGACCATGGCTCAAACATCATCATCTCGCCATTTTGCTGAACTTCCCTCCTCGCAACACATGTCCGTTCAGTAAGGCGCAATCCCGAGCTCTGTGTTTTACTTTTCAAATTCCCGTAGCGTGAAGATGACTATTATATAAAAACATCGCATGATCTTACTTACATAAGTTACTTTGAATATCGAAGGTGGTTTGACTGGTGCTGCCATCTATTTAATTTTCCGTTAACTATAATGCTCTCAATTGTGTTAAAATTTTAAATAGTGACATATATATATATATATATATATATATATATATATATATATATATATATATATATATATATGACACGGACGTTTCTTCACGCCCTCCAATTTACCAATTCACCAGCTTGGTCCATTTTGTTGTTGCAGCCGATGGGCCGGAATCTTTCAAGGTGCAGTCAGTCATCATGATCCGAGTGGCAATAAAAGTCCTTTTCAATTTTCCGAAATATCTTTATTCACTTATCTAATTTTCTCGACTCCATTATTAAACCTTATCTTTTCGCTTATTAATTGTAACACATAATTTCGATGAATTAAAATTCCTTTTCCGTTCATATCTATCTACTCCAGTTCCATTCAATATCTTAGGCCGCCAACCGGCGACCTTTACTTGTCGAAGTCTACATCATCTCTGAAGTTAACTTCTTTGTCTTTTCAAGCCCGCCTTGTAATACTTGACTCGCTTTGCATGGAAAGTTCTAAAATCCTCTTTGCTGAGGCTCGCAGTTTTTTCGCGCGAAACCCTGTTTAAATTCTAAAAATAACTCTCTATCTCTCTTTTTGATTCTCATCTCTTGATTCTCCCCAAGGCCATTCAATTTTATTAATACACTGCTGGCCACTGTAAATGCAACACCCTGAAGGAAGCATGCTAGTAACATGAAATTTACAACATGCATTAGCGGAGGTGAGATATGCAAATGATTAGAATTTCAGCCCAGACGCACATCACGCGCGCCTGTGGCGCCACTTCAAAGCGCTATTTAAGGCTTGGAGATTTCGACAATTTCAAGTTCGGCAATTGTGTTTTTCTTGTGGTTTTTTCAAAAAAACGATAAATTATGCCTCGTCGAAAACAGCGATCATCTTTTGATCAAATATCCGAGTTCGACAGAGGAAGGATAGTGGCCTACCGAGATTGCGGATTATCTTTCAGGGAAATCAGTAGTCGTGTTGGACGAAACCAAACAACTGTAATGCGGATATGTGATCGTTGGATACAGGAGGGTACGACGGACCGGCGTGTTCGATCGCATCCACCTCAGTGCACCACTTCACGTGATGACAGGCAAATTGTGCGCACGGCAGTGACGGATCGCTCAGTCACATCACGAACCATAGCACAGCACATGCAGTCTGTAACGCATCATCCAGTGTCTGCGCGGACCATTCGACGCCGTTTACAGAAGAGTGGTCTGTATGCAAGACGTCCATTGCTTTGTCTACCCTTGACGCAGAACCACAGACGTCTCCGCCGCAAATGGTGCGATGACAGAAGGATGTGGACGGCAGAATGGAAAAAAATTGTCTTTACTGACGAGTCACGCTTCTGTCTGCAACACCACGATGGTCGCATTCGAGTCTGGAGACACCGTGAAGAGAGGATGCTGAACAGCTGCGTTATGCACCGCCACACTGGTCCTGCACCGGGTATTATGGTATGGGGCGGTATTGGATATCACTCTCGCACACCTCTAGTACGCATTGCCGGTACTTTAAACAGCCAGCGCTACATCTCCGAGGTGTTGGAGCCAGTTGTCCTTCCTTACCTTCAGGGCTTGCCCACAGCCATATTTCAACAGGATAATGCGCGACCACACGTGGCACGCATTGTCCAACGGTTCTTCGTCAATCGCCAGATTGAATTCCTTCCCTGACCGCCTCGCTCTCCGGATCTTTCGCCGATAGAAAACATGTGGTCCATGGTTGCTCTACGATTGACCCAGATTCCATCCCCAGCTGCCACAGCAGATCAACTTTGGCAACGTGTGGAAGCTGCTTGGTCTGCTGTACCCCAAGAACTCATCCAAAGTCTCTTTGAATCAATGCCGAGGTGTGTGGCAGCGGTGATCTCCAACAATGGTGGCTACTCTGGCTACTGATTTTGGCAGGAACCACACTTCACAGAAGTCTATAAATTTAATCATTTGATACTTGGTCAACATGTTATCTACAAAATAAATTTTGTTGTGATATCTCTTGTCTTTCTTGGTGTTGCAATTTGGGTGGCCAGCAGTGTAGTTCCTATAGCTTATTCATTCGTAGACCCGCTTAATCTTATTGATTATGAATAATCATGGCATTTACAGTTTTAATTCCGATTTTCTATAGAAGAACTCCCTTTTTTAGCTCTTTAAATTCTACCCCCTAGAAATCTCTGACACATATATATATATATATATATATATATATATAATTACCGAACGCCTCTAGAACAGTGGTTTTAAACCAGTGGTCTGAGTTAGTGGTAGAGAATTGGCTTATTCTAACTTTCATACAAAGCATAGTTTTGGGATGGTACAGAAATGTTTGAATTTTGATTTTGGCGGTACACGTTTCTGAAAATAAGTCTAATAGTCGAGAGCCGTTGATTTAGAGTCTTTTGAAGATGAAATTTTAAACTCTAAACAGAAGAACATTTAAAAAATAAATATCTTCATTGAATAAAATAGATTCAAATACCATTCCTCGTATAAAGATGAGAGTAAAGTATTGAAGGATGTTTAAGGGACTTTATTAATCATCTTTCTCTTCTAACTGAAACAGATTTCAAATAAGTTGAAGTAAAAAACAGCCAGTTCTAAAAGAAAAAGTAATTCAACATATCATTCACACAAATTTGGATTCTGTCTGTTGCGGATGGTTTGTAGGTGCGGTGCTTAGCGTTAAAAAGGAAACTGAGATAAATTACGAAAAGTTGTATTTACAAAAAATATTTACAATTTAAGTATTGAGTTTGCGTTAACATAGTAAAAGGTTGCGGTGACAAAATAAGACGCTCCGTATGGAGCGGTGCGAAGTTGCGTCTAGAGACAAAGGGGTCTTCTAGTGAAGTGTTCGAAGGGGACTCAAGTTCAATGACCGGAGCTTGAGATAAGAGTTAGCGAACGCCTCCTGCTGGAAGCACAGAGGGGTGTGGGTGGAACATTCTCCCACCCTATCAGGACCTAAGTTCTGATATAAAGGAAGAGGAGAAAGTTTGGTGATTGAACGTTTTACAACGTTGTTTTGAGTTTTAACTGTAGCGACTCGAACCAGATTGTCCTTGCCAGGAAGAGTTTCTAGGATACTTCCTAGTTGCCAGCAACCTGGAGGAGCATCATTTTTTATGAGTACGATGTCATCTTCTTTAAGATTCGGCTGCGAGACTACCACTTCTTCCGCTGTTGTAGGGAGTGCAAATAAGAATATCTCCACTGTTTCCAGAAACCTCCTCTCATGTTTTGGACGAGCGTCCATCTGCTAGCTAGTGGAGGAGAAGAGAAGGGGTGATCAGGTACAGAAGTGAGCATATCTCCTGTAAGAAAATGGGATGGGGTAAGTGCAGTAATAGAGTCAATATCCGAGTTTTTAATGTATGTAAGAGGTCGTGAATTTAGTAAAGCTTCTATCTGGCTGAGTAGAGTTGATAATTCTTCAAACGTTAGGAGAGTTTCTTCCATCACTCTTTTAAGGTGAAATTTTATTGAGCGCACTCCTGCTTCCCAAATTCCTCCAAAATGAGGAGAACCAGGTGGAGTGAAATGCCGCTCGATAGAAGTGTTGGCTAGGTGGTGAGCAATTGATTTATTTTCAGGCAATGAGCGCCACATTTGCTGCATTTCGTTGAGTTTTCGTCGAGCACCCACAAAATTGGTAGCATTATCGCTATGAATGTGGCGAGGGGCACCACGACGAGCACTGAAACGGCGAAGAGCAGCTATAAATGATTTAGCTGTCAAATCACTGACTGCTTCAAGATGCACAGCTTTAGTCGATAAACAAATGAATAAAGCTATATATCCCTTGGTAGTTTTAGAACCTCGACCTTTACTAAACTTTATGGAGATTGGACCGGAGTAATCAATGCAGCAGTAGGATAAAGGTCGTTCCAGAGTTACTCGAGGCTTAGGTAAATTACCCATCAGTTGTGTTTTTGTGGAAGTCTTGAATCTGGGACATTTTAAGCATTTGTTTATACATTTATTAATTAATTTTCTTCCACCAATGATCCAGTATGATTGCCGTATGATGTGCGCTAACAATGTTGGGCCAGCATGTAGATAGGCTACATGCCGTTCTTTGATGAAAAGTTCGCTGAACTTATGTTGATACGGCAGAATAACAGGATGTTTTTGATTAAATTGTAGTTGCGAGTTCTGTAATCGACCTCCCACCCGTAAGAGACCGTTTTCGTCTACAAATGGGTAAAGGGAGCGCAATTGACTTTTATTTGGTACAGGTTCTTGATTTTTGATGCATTTTATGTCTTTATGAAAATAGCTATTTTGAATAGAACGGATAACTGTTTCTTCGGCTTGTTTGATTTCTGAAAAGGTGAGTGTCGCAGATTGATCTTGGAGATTTTCTGAGGATCTTTTACAATTTTTAATAAACCATTGGCAGTAAGCTACAATGCGAATTATTTTAGCCAAGGAAGAGAATTTTTCGATAAACTCATCTACTAAAATATTTGAAGTGTGGAGGTGAAGGCTAAAGATTGGGTCACCTCTTTGCTCAGTCTTCACTTCATCCTCGGTTTCTTTTGAATTTGTTTTATTCTTAGGCCAGTAAGATGCATCTAATTGTAGCCACTGGGGACCATTAAACCATAAAGTGCAATTTGGGAGACATTTAGGATCAATGCCACATGATGCGATATCTGCCGGGTTTTCTTTGGAAGGTACATGATTCCAGTGTTTGGTAGGAAGCACTTCCAAGATTTGGGAAGTTCTATTGGCGACAAAGATCTTCCACTTGCGTGGATGAGCGGATAACCAAGAAAGAACAACCTTGGAATCAGTCCATGCAAAAATTGGAAAGGTGTTATCCTTGAATGTATTCAAAACGGATACAAACAATTTTGACAATAAATGAGCTGCACAAAGTTCTAACTTGGGGATTGATATCTGTTTGATAGGTGCAACCTTTGTTTTAGAGACTAAAAGATTGACCTTAGTAACGCCATTGTGAGTCTGGCGACAGTAGATTGCAGCCGCATACGCTAGCGATGATGCATCGGCAAAGCCATGCAGTTCGACTTCACAATCCTCTGCAAAAGTAACACATCTAGGTACTGTGAGTTGGTTGATTTCATTAAATGATTCTTGAAATTTGAACCAATCATCAGCTAAATGCTGCGGAATAGGAGTGTCCCAGTCTCCCTTTGTGAGCCATAATTTCTGATAAAAGATTTTAATTGCAACAGTGCATGGAGACATTAATCCCAATGGATCGAAAATGCGGGCAGATTCTGATAATATTCGCCTTTTTGTTATGGGCGATGTAAGCGCTAATGTAGCTTTATAGACAAAAGTGTCAGTGGATGAATTCCAAAATAATCCTAACACCTTTGAATTGACATTGAAATCGGTTGGTATTTCAAAATTTGCGCTATTGCAAGAATGTTCTTGAAATTCAGCAAGAAATTGGTGGAAATTAGAATTCCATTTTCTTAAATTGAATCCATGTGAGTGTAAAATCGAAGCAATTTCTTTGCAAGTGGATAGTAGTATAAAAATGAGAGTTTTGCAACAAGGGAGCCAGGGAGCATGGGCGTGGTCTATCAAGGGAGTAGAGGTGTGGTCTAAAGTGGGCGGAGCTAACTGAGTGACGTGGACCAATCAGAGCGCAGCTGGCCACCTAGCGGTCGATTTGGACCAATCAGGAGAGGGTAGTGCTGCTAGCGCCCCCTAGCGGGTAAACCTGGAACCTTGTAGTTCAGCAGAATCTTGGAGTGAGTAGGTGCTCTGCAGAGCGCCAATTATCGGTTAAATAGGGAACTAAAATTTTTACAAGGAGCAGCTTTAAGCTGAAGCTGCCATCTATTTTATAAAAATCACAACTGAATTTTACATTTAATTTTACAGAAGATATATATTTTTAAAAGTTTGTCCTGAGCGGGTTTCGAACCCTGGTCCAACAGGTCTCAAGTCCAGTGAGATAACCACTGGGCTGTCGAAGCTTGTCATTATACGGTATTATAAGGTATTTAAAGAGTGAATATTTTAAAGGGAACTTGAGAAATATGATAGAGGATTCTGCGATATATTATTTGAATTAGTTAATTAATTAATTAATTAATTTTTTAATATAATACATACTAAGCGCCCCCTAGCGGAAAAAACTTGAACTAAACTAGAACTTTAAATATTTATGATTGTAAAACGATTTTACGCCGTTAGCAACATCTAGTGATTAATCTTTTGAAAATATTCTTTAGGAAATTTTACGCTGCAGGCGCCATCTATTGGTAAATTACAACTACATTTAAAATTTAATTTTGTAAAAGGTTTTATTTTAGCTTAAATTCTAAATTAAAATATATTATTAACTTACTATTTTTTTAACGACAGTAGTAATTAGTAAAAAATAATTATAATTACTTATTATTACTTTAAAGACATATCTAATTTATAAATAATATTTGAAAAATTATTCTATTAAAAGGAGTATTTACAAGCCTTTTAACATTATGTTATGTTTTGTTTTCGTTACGTTGTCGTATGCTTAACTTATCTACCTAATTAAATTCTTTTCTCATAATTAACTTTCATTTTTAAGTTTTGCTGTCAAAAATTGCCAGTGATCGTATAATAAAACATATCCCCCTAACGAAATTATTTTCTCAAAACTAACCCCCCTTTAAGCTTTACTTAGAATAAAGTGCAACTTGTTGGCCCACCAAAAAGACAAACTCAAACATTCGCTACACACTAGAGTAGAGGCAAAATAATTCATTTATTTTAATTTCTATAATTTTAACATTTCTTCTTTTACAGTTTTTTCTAAATTTAATGACACACAATAATCTCCAACTATATTTTTTTTTCACAAAATAAAACAATTAAACAAACATTAGCAAATTTCTGGTGGCTGGCGAATACCCCTAAAACGTCGAATCAAAACCTGTTTACTTTTTATCTTTCACTTTACTTTTAACTATTTGAGCTCAATTCTAGAACAATTAATTTTTTAATTAGAAAAAAATAATTTAACGATACCTTCAGTCGACTGAAAGAAAAAAGAGAAGAGAAGAGAAAAAAAAGAAAGGGATAAAATAAAAAAAAAGTTGGTCATCACTCGTCAGCCTCCGATAGCTCTCGGACTTCTGCGGGAGACATCTCTCAGCCCTTCCATCACACAAGGAAGCAGCAGCGCTGGATCGGATAAGCAGTTGGCGGCTACCCGGGTCAAATCGGAACTGCTCCTCAAGTCATCCCCCTTCTTGGGAGAAAAAAACTTTTCACCCCCCCCCCGAATGCATGCGCGCCGGAAGGCAGGACATAGGAAATAGTTCTTATCCACGCCTTTTCCTGACGCCGTAAAAATCAGTCCACAAAGCACAACTTTTCACATTTCGATGGGTTGTCAATTGTAGTATTTTTTTTCTATATTGCGTAGCGCTGGGTTCTTGTTTGATTTTGAAGAGAACACTTGAAGACAGAGCAGCGCGCCGATAGCCGTCTTGTAACCTTCCGCGGGTCTCCTCTCGGGCTGGGCGAGGAATACGGAAAAGTAATCAAAATTCCTTTCCCCTGCGAATTCAATCTGTTTTCCCAACATCCTGGGAAACTGTTGCAATGCACAAGTAAAAAGAAATGGCAAAAGGGGAGGGTATCGAGTTACCCAGACATAGACTTGGGAAAGAAAGAAAACAGTTTAGGGAATACAGGATTTTAAGGACAGACAAAGGGGGTAACTTAGAAACTAATAATTTTTTATTTGTAAACTTGACTAAAATCCGCCAGCCGTTGCTCAGCCACCTTACTACATTTTAACTGTACCTACACACTTAAACACTTCTTTTAACATCAATAATTGTGATATAACAATTAAATCTATAAGAGAAGATATTAACAAGGATATTTTTACGCATAAAATTATTCAGAACAGCTGTTAAATTTAAAATATCTTTAATTTTCATGCTAATATCAATTTCAAGTGTAATATAATTTAGATATATCTTTAAACCCATTTAAACATAACTTGAAGACTTTAAATTATACAATTACCATCTAGAACCTGAAACTTAAAAATGTATGCGTCAATTTGATTATCTTTATACAGTTTATGTACTGTTTTAAATGTATTTTTTAAACCTTAAATGCTTTTAACAGATAAACAAAACTTGAAAACCATAAAGTAAAGGCGTGCTTAATGCATTGAGAAATCTAAAACCTATATCTTACTTCGACTAAAGCGTATGCTTTCTTCTAATGCATATACTAAAATGTCATACTAAAATTAAAAAACATTTTATAGAGATAGACTTTTGATAGGGTTTAAACATAAAATGACTTTGTTATCTTTAAACCCATTTAAACATAACTTGAAGACTTAAAATTATACAATTACCATCTAGAACCTGAAACTTAAAAATGTATGCGTCAATTTGATTATCTTTATACATTTTATGTACTGTTTTAAATGTATTTTTTAAACCTTAAATGCTTTTAACAGATAAACAAAACTTGAAAACCATAAAGTAAAGGCGTGCTTAATGCATTGAGAAATCTAAAACCTATATCTTACTTCGACTAAAGCGTATGCTTTCTTCTAATGCATATACTAAAATGTCATACTAAAATTAAAAAACATTTTATAGAGATAGACTTTTGATAGGGTTTAAACATAAAATGACTTTGTTATCTTTAAACCCATTTAAACATAACTTGAAGACTTTAAATTATACAATTACCATCTAGAACCTGAAAATTAAAAATGTATGCGTCAATTTAATTATCTTTATACTGTTTATGTACAGTTTTGAATGTATTTTTAAACCTTAAGTTCTTTTACCAGATAAACAAAACTTGAAAACCATGAATATCCACTTTATCATGTTTAAAACATTCACACAAGTTAACTTCACTTTAGAAGTACGCATAAAATTATTCAAACAAAGTGAGAATTCCCCAGTAGGGTTATTTTTTCCTTTTAATATTAGAAATAAAAACTAAAATATGATTCAATCTTGATAATTCTTTAAATTAAATATACATACCATAACAATCCATACTATTAAATCTGCAAGAGAAGGTATCAAATTTGTCTCGCGATGTTAATAGAGAAGATTCTTACATTATCATAAATAATACAGACTTTATTATTTTTAGAAGATATTTACACGAGTTCATTTTAGAAGTAATTGAATCAAGGTTTGAATCCTACAGCAGTAAGGGGTATGTGCAAACATGAAGACTTTAAATAATACAATTTCCATCTTTTTTAATAATACAATACCCCTTACTGCTGTAGGATTCAAACCTTGATTCAATTACTTCTAAAATGAACTCGTGTAAATATCTTCTAAAAATAATAAAGTCTGTATTATTTATGATAATGTAAGAATCTTCTCTATTAACATCGCGAGACAAATTTGATACCTTCTCTTGCAGATTTAATAGTATGGATTGTTATGGTATGTATATTTAATTTAAAGAATTATCAAGATTGAATCATATTTTAGTTTTTATTTCTAATATTAAAAGGAAAAAATAACCCTACTGGGGAATTCTCACTTTGTTTGAATAATTTTATGCGTACTTCTAAAGTGAAGTTAACTTGTGTGAATGTTTTAAACATGATAAAGTGGATATTCATGGTTTTCAAGTTTTGTTTATCTGGTAAAAGAACTTAAGGTTTAAAAATACATTCAAAACTGTACATAAACAGTATAAAGATAATTAAATTGACGCATACATTTTTAATTTTCAGGTTCTAGATGGTAATTGTATAATTTAAAGTCTTCAAGTTATGTTTAAATGGGTTTAAAGATAACAAAGTCATTTTATGTTTAAACCCTATCAAAAGTCTATCTCTATAAAATGTTTTTTAATTTTAGTATGACATTTTAGTATATGCATTAGAAGAAAGCATACGCTTTAGTCGAAGTAAGATATAGGTTTTAGATTTCTCAATGCATTAAGCACGCCTTTACTTTATGGTTTTCAAGTTTTGTTTATCTGTTAAAAGCATTTAAGGTTTAAAAAATACATTTAAAACAGTACATAAAATGTATAAATTTAATCAAATTGACGCATACATTTTTAAGTTTCAGGTTCTAGATGGTAATTGTATAATTTAAAGTCTTCAAGTTATGTTTAAATGGGTTTAAAGATAACAAAGTCATTTTATGTTTAAACCCTATCAAAAGTCTATCTCTATAAAATGTTTTTTAATTTTAGTATGACATTTTAGTATATGCATTAGAAGAAAGCATACGCTTTAGTCGAAGTAAGATATAGGTTTTAGATTTCTCAATGCATTAAGCACGCCTTTACTTTATGGTTTTCAAGTTTTGTTTATCTGTTAAAAGCATTTAAGGTTTAAAAAATACATTTAAAACAGTACATAAACTGTATAAAGATAATCAAATTGACGCATACATTTTTAAGTTTCAGGTTCTAGATGGTAATTGTATAATTTAAAGTCTTCAAGTTATGTTTAAATGGGTTTAAAGATATATCTAAATTATATTACACTTGAAATTGATATTAGCATGAAAATTAAAGATATTTTAAATTTAACAGCTGTTCTGAATAATTTTATGCGTAAAAATATCCTTGTTAATATCTTCTCTTATAGATTTAATGTTAAAAGGCTTGTAAATACTCCTTTTAATAGAATAATTTTTCAAATATTATTTATAAATTAGATATGTCTTTAAAGTAATAATAAGTAATTATAATTATTTTTTACTAATTACTACTGTCGTTAAAAAAATAGTAAGTTAATAATATATTTTAATTTAGAATTTAAACTAAAATAAAACCTTTTACAAAATTAAATTTTAAATGTAGTTGTAATTTTTACCAATAGATGGCGCCTGCAGCGTAAAATTTCCTAAAGAATATTTTCAAAAGATTAATCACTAGATGTTGCTAACGGCGTAAAATCGTTTTACAATCATAAATATTTAAAGTTCTAGTTTAGTTCAAGTTTTTTCCGCTAGGGGGCGCTTAGTATGTATTATATTTAAAAAATAATTAATTAATTAATTAACTAATTCAAATAATATACCGCAGAATCCTCTATCATATTTCTCAAGTTCCCTTTAAAATATTCACTCTTTAAATACCTTATAATACCGTGTAATGACAAGCTTCGACAGCTCAGTGGTTATCTCACTGGACTTGAGACCTGTTGGACCTGGGTTCGAAACCCGCTCAGGGCAAACTTTTAAAAATATATATCTTCTGTAAAATTAAATGTAAAATTCAGTTGTGATTTTTATAAAATAGATGGCAGCTTCAGCTTAAAGCTGCTCCTTGTAAAAAATTTAGTTCCTTATTTAACCGATAGGTGGCGCTCTGCAGAGCACCTACTCACTCCAAGATTCTGCTGAACTACAAGGTTCCAGGTTTACCCGCTAGGGGGCGCTAGCAGCACTACCCTCTCCTGATTGGTCCAAATCGACCGCTAGGTGGCCAGCTGCGCTCTGATTGGTCCACGTCACTCAGTTAGCTCCGCCCACTTTAGACCACACCTCTACTCCCTTGATAGACCACGCCCATGCTCCCTGGTTCCCTTGTTGCAAAACTCTCATTTTTATACTACTGTGGATATTGCTTCTTGAACTGTATGAGATCCTGATAACACATCGTCCATGTATATGTCTTCCTGCAAAATTCGAGAAATAGTAGGATTCCCTGCGTATTCGAGAGCGATTTGCTTTAAACAACGGGTGGCCAAAAAAGAGGCTGGAGCTAAACCGTAAGTGACGGTTTTTAATTTGTGAGTGCGTATGTCATCAGTAGAATTGTACCTCCAAACAATTTGTTGATAATTTTGATCTTCTTCTGATACTAAAATTTGTCGGTACATTTTCTCTACGTCAGCTGTGAAGACTATTTTCGGAAATCGGAAATTAAGCAAAATCTCAAAAATATCCCGTTGCAATTTAGGGCCGACTCCTAAAACTGAATTTAAAGATATACCGCTTGAAGTCATGCATGAGCCGTCAAAAACTACTCGTAATTTGGTAGTGGTACTGGTTGGTTTAATTACTGCGTGATGCGGGAGAAAATATTGTTCCTTTTCGGACCAATTACGTAAATTGTCATTAACGAGCTCCATATGACCTAAAAGCTCGTATTCACGCATAAAATCTTTGTACTGTGAATTAAATTCTGGCTTATCCTTAAATTTTCTTTCCATGGCGAGAAGTCGGGAAATTGCTGCTGCTTTCAAACTGCCTAGTTCTGTTTTTGATTTGTAAAATGGTAGCTTCACGACAAACCGATTATCTGAATTAAGGGAATATGTTTCCTGAAAATGTGCTTCTACAAACTGTTCTTCGGGAGTAAGCATCTTATTTTTAGAATTAGGGACATCTTGTAACTCCGAAAATCGTTTAAGCTCCGTGTCAATATTTATTTCGTAAATATGCAAACTAGATATTGAATTGGCATTTGTGCTTGTATTAGGCAATTTACCAGAAACCAGAAAACCGAAAATTGAATTCTGTGCAATTAAATTACTTTGAGAACAATTTATTTGACCAGGAAGTAACGTCGAAAAGAATATATCTGATCCGAGAATCATATAAATTTTATTAGGCGTGTTAAAATTTGGATCAGCTAGTTGAATATTTTTTAAGTGCGTGAAATGTTCGTCCTTTATCTTTGAAACAGGCAGAGGTGCCGTTAATTTATCCAAACCATAAGCTGTAACCGTCAGCTTGACCCCAGGTTCATGAATCGAAAGTAAGGGCCTGTTCACATAGGAGTCCGTTGCGTTGCGTTAAGGAAAAGATGACGTTGAGACGAAAATAAACCAATCATAGGCGCTAAAAATTTCATTGCTAATCGTTTGGAGGCATATGATTGGTTTATTTTCGTCTCAACGTCATTTTTTCCTTAACGCAACGCAACGGACTCCTATGTGAACAGGCCCTTAGTCAAGTGCTATACACCCTTTAGTCATGGCAAGTTCCTTTCCAGACAACCCTTTAACAGGAAATCTAGCATTCTTCCTTTTTATCCCTAAAATATTCATGTAAGTTTCACTAATGAACGATGACTCACTACCCGAATCACATAAAGCTGTCAGTGTATGTGCTTCTCCCGTACAATCATTTACCATGACACATGCTGTGGGTAAAAGTGCGAATGAAGTTTGGGCCGTATTTAACAAAACAGTGTTGGTTTCGTTTGATGTACTGGGATGATCGTCACTAATACCAGGTGCGTTTTTCCGATTTGTAGAGCCCTTTGAATCGAAAGTGGAAGCAGAAACGGAATAATTCTGCATATTTTCATGCAAGCTAGAATGATGCTTTTCTTTACAGAAATGACATGAATAAGTGGAATTGCATTGGTAATCGGTATGCTTGTTTGATAAACAATTAATGCACAGTTTATTTTTGCGAACATATTGCTTTCTATCTTTCACACTCATTTCTTTGAATTTATGGCATTTAAAAAGTAAGTGGAATGGCATTCTACACAGCATACACTTTGGATTGTTAGATGTAGGTTTAAAAACATTAACCTTTTCTTTTTTATTGTAAGACTCATTTTCGTGGAACAAGTCTAACGAAGCACACCTATTATTAAGGAATTCAAGGAACTCATCGAATGTAGGAAAATCATTGTTAACAGTTTGTTGCGACCATTCTTCGCGTGTTTTCTTATCAACCTTTTGCAACAATATGTAAATTACCCAGATATCTCTTGAGTTAGCTTGCTCATCGATGGATTTAAGTCCTCGAATGACTTCATCTGAGACATCTGCTATGCTGCGTAAATTGGATGCGTTTGCATGATTGATAGATGGTTGATCAAAAAATGTTTTGACGAGAGAAGAAACGATTTGTTTCTTTCTGTCGTATCTAGTAAGCAGTTTTTCCCAAGCTTCTTTGTAACTAGCTTCCGAAATTGGTATGTGTTTAATTATCGCTGCCGGTTCGTCAAGTAATAAACCTTTTAAATACGAAAACTTTTGAATATTGGATAAACTACTATTATGATGAAGCAATGATGAATATAGATCTTTAAATGAAGGCCAGTCTTTGTAATTACCACTAAATGACTGAATATTTATTCTAGGCAGCTTAAAATTATTAGCGTTAGAAATATTTATTATAGGTCTCGGATCATTTACATTATCAATGCATAATTTTTCATGAGCTTCTTGAAGTTTGGCTTTGGTTTCATAATATTTATCCTCAAATTCTTCCATTTCGGAGAGCTCAATGAGCAGATCTGAGTCTGCTTTGTCGAAATCAGAATAAATTGTCTCTAATTTTTGTAGTTTGTTATTCAAATCGTATTTGTTGAATGTTTGATTGTCGTCATTAATATTGTAGCGAACTGAGGTTCGTAGTTTCAACCAGTAGATGAACTAAACACACCAGGTATACATCACTCGTTACTTAAACAAAACAAATGCAATTTATTGAGAAAATTGATGATGATGAGATATGTACACTGCACAGATGCAAGATGAACTTCGGTAATCTTAAGAATATCACACTCGATTTAATCGGCGTGGGGCGGAGTAAGAACAAAGAAGTCCGCTAGGCTAGCAGAACTGACTCTGCTTCAATGATGATGACACGGCACTTCGTCCTACTGGGAAAAGGGGCTCCCCAACAATATCAACGGTGGTGACCACTGCACGCACCCGGTAGCGATGAAAATATAAAAATAAGGAGAAGGGACTCCTCACTGGAAATTTCGGTAGCAAAGGCTACTTCCACGAAGACTGGTCTCCGAACAAAATTAGCGGAGTATGTTTACTCCTACAGAACTAAATCGTCGCTGCAAACAGTCACAAGGGACTCTGTACCTCTAAGGGCGGCCACCCGGCTGCTCTCACACTGGATCCGCCACTGGTCAGGAACAAAAGACGCAAGCCACGGGCAAGGGGTCCATTCTCTTTTATAGGAGAGCCTCCACCGGATATTGCATCACTCTCCGGAAAGTTCGAACGATCTAGAACAAGTGAGCAACGGAAATGGGTTTCCCGGGGCGATAATGAAATATTTTCCCCGGGTCTAAAGCGGCCGCCTTTTTAGTTTGTCCTCAAAGCCACTTCAAAGAGCCTCATTTTCAAGGAGCCTCACTTCAAAGAGCCTCAAAGGGCCGCTTCGGTCAATGCGAAGGGGCACGAGTCCTTTTGTTTAGGCGCGCGGTGCCTCCAGGATGCTGCTTAACAACTGATAGTTCATGAATGAAAAGCACCTGGAGTCTCCTGTCATTTATAATTGACGTCAACCGGTTGTCACCCGGTTTGTAACGACAGACTTAATCAAGAAAAATGACTGAGGCCTCCTAACGTTCTGTGGAACAAGTCTATCGGATGAACAAAGGAAAATGCCGTCAGCATTTTGCCACCTGAGTGGTCTGGTTTCTTTGATGACTCTCAGGCCGAGATAGAAGAATTTCTTTTGTTAACGGAGAGGTTGAAATGCAATACTCTACAATATACACTCATGGACAAAAAAATTAGCGCACCAAGAAATAATTGCGGGATCGTAACGAAACTTGCAATGAAGGTACATGTCGGGGAGATATGCAAATGATTAGAAATGCAGCGTGATTGCGCATTACGTATAGTCGGTAGAGGGCGTTGAACATCGAACTCTGTGGAGTATAAAACAGGTAACCAAAGCTTGTTTGAGTGTGCTGAATCATTTACAAAGGAAGAGCTGAGATAGACATGCCATTACGCCGTGTTCGAAGACAATATAAGCAGTTGTCGCAGTTTGAGAATCGTCGGGATGATGGAAGCTCGGTGGTCAGCTAGGCGAGTGGCTCGTCAATTAGGCCGCTCTGATTGTGTTGTGAGGAGGTGTTGGGACCAGTGGACCCGAGAGATGTCATGTACACGAAGACCAGGCTCAGGACGCCCTCGACAGACCAGTCGTCGAGAAGACCGCCACATCGTAAGAAATGCACGCGTACAGCCAACTGCTTCATCGGCCGCCATCCAGGCACAGGTAGCACCTTCACTAGGGGCCTCTGTGTCTTCTCTAACCATACGAAGGCGCCTGGCTGAAGAACAGTTGGTATCGTGGCGCCCATTACGTGTGCTGCCCTTGACGCCCACCCATCGACGCCTCCGTTTGGAGTTTTGCCGCGCACGAGGAAACTCGACTGCAGCGGAATGGAACCAGGTCGTCTTTAGCGACGAATTCAGATTCAATCTCGGCAGTGATGACAATCGTGTTCGTGTGTGGAGAGCCCGTGATGAACGCTTCAATCCTGCCTTTGCTGTACAGCGACACATCGCTCCCACAGCTGGTGTGATGGTATGGGGTGCCATTGCCTACAATACACGGTCACTCCTAGTATTGTTCCGTGGCACCATGACAGCCCAGCGGTATGTTCATGAAATCCTGCAACCACATGTGTTGCCACTCATGCAACGGCTCCCAGGAGCCATTTTTCAACAAGACAATGCTCGGCCTCATACGGCAAGGGTGTCACAAGACTGTCTCCGCACTGTTACTACCCATCCTTGGCCTGCCCGATCCCCAGATTTGTCTCCAATCGAGCATATCTGGGATCATTTGGGACGACGAGTTGGGTATCCCACGAGTTTGAACGAACTAGACGCAAGGTTACAGCAAATATGGAACGAAATGTCTCAAGACATCATACAGAACTTGTATGACTCAATGCCCGATCGTATCGCATCGTGCATTCGCGCTAGAGGGGGTCCAACGGAGTATTAACTCCTCCGTTCTTTTGCCTTTTTCTCTGAAATAAATTATCCTTTTTCTTTGATTTTATCATTTACTTATATCAAAGTAGTCATTACGTATGTAAAATTTTGTTTCATTTTGACGACTCCTTCTTGGTGCGTTAATTTTTTTATCCATGAGTGTACTTGTGAATTCTAGTTAATGCTGATTTCGCTCTGCCGAAGATTAATTGCAATTCTCTCAGCATTTTTAGCAGCAGTATCATCTGCCGAATCATTTGTTCTCTTTTCCATTACGCTTGTAATGGTGCGGATGCGTATACAACTTGCCTGAAACCAAAATCAAACTTGATTCAAAAGAAAAAAATGTACTTATCTCAGGCTTCCTTGAGCGGGATCTCGTCGAGTGCCTCCAAATGTTGCAGATGGTTTGTAGGTGCGGTGCTTAGCGTTAAAAAGGAAACTGAGATAAATTAAGAAAAGTTATATTTACAAAAAATATTTACAATTTAAGTATTGAGTTTGCGTTAACACAGTAAAAGGTTGCGGTGACAAAATAAGACGCTCCGTATGGAGCGGTGCGAAGTTGCGTCTAGAGACAAAGGGGTCTTCTAGTGAAGTGTTCGAAGGGGACTCAAGTTCAATGACCGGAGCTGGAGATAAGAGTCAGCGAGCGCCTCCTGCTGGAAGCACAGAGGGGTGTGGGTGGAACACTGTTCTAATCTGAAAAAAAATTTTTTTCGAGACTTAGATTACTTCTGTGTTTGCATAGGAACGGCAGGTAAATCTTCTAATCCCTGGCCCTCTGTAATCTGGTCCAGGACTCTAGTGCCCGGCTTTCATCTGGTTGCACAATTCAGATTTATCCGTATAAAAGAGGCGGGGAGGGATATATATATAGGTGGCGGGAAATGCGACCTTGTGTTGAGGAGGAGATTGTGTTCAATCATCCCTCACTCTCCTCCAAATATCGACACTTGGCCCAAAGAAGAGCTGTCCATTCTCGAACAGGTGTGTATTTTCACCAATTGGTGATGGTTTAATACAAAAGCAGGGAGAAAACTAAATACGATAAATGCAATATACGAAATGAAGAGTACTGCCTAAGATGCTCAAAGCTGTTAGAAAGATCAAAACTGTAAAATTATGTCACCGGACTCTACAAGTTTCATAATACGTGATTGAGCGTTTTCCGCCTAGGGTTATTCCCGTAACCTCTGTATCTTCCGCATGTTTCCGAATTTTCTGGTCTTCTTTCTTTATGCTTCCATTGCTCCCTTATTTTCCTTCAACGCCCCCCCCCCATTTGTATCTGGGGCTACTATCTCCACTCTAGCGGGCGGTATCGCCCACTTTGAGAAACTCAGGTCTAGATAGACGGCTTTGAATTAGAATGCTTCATACTAATTTTAGTTGTCCACATAAGCGCTAGATGGCAGCACCACCATATCGTTTAGAATTATTCAACAGTTTTCTGCTCCATTTTATTAGCTGCCTCAGTGTACACATTTATAATCCTGTCCTATCTTTTGCATGAGAGAAGAGTTTTGGAGAAAAACTGAAAATAATATCTTAATTACAGGAATCCGTAGACCAAAAGATCTAGGTTCTCAAAAATTGTTTAGTAAGCAGTAAATTCGGTTTTTAAAATGTTCTAAATAAGCTATTTTTATTTTAAACATACTTCTTTGAATAAGCCAATTTATTCCATTTTTAAAATTTAAACCTTAAAGATTATAGAACATCAAAGGTATTAAGACTTAAAGTGTGAAGTGTAATGTATAAACTACTGTGAATCATCAAAGTTATTACAGAAAATAATTTTCTAGGCTGGAAATCTAGCCACAGCACTAAGAACCAGACAAAAATTTCCGCGATATTTAAAATAATTTTTTTTTCATCTTTTCACTATTAGCATTCTTGTTTGTATTTCTTTTGCTGACCTAATACATTTTGAAAGCGATATTTTTGTGGCGGGAACTTCTATGTATAACATGCTTGAATGAGGTGCATAATCTTTACTTGACATCTGAGGAAAGGATTGTAAACTTTTTTTTTTTTTAAATTCTCAAACACAGCCTGTCCTATCTAGCTGAACCTGCGATTTTTACTACCCAAAAGCCCCATTTTGCCTTTAACAATATAGCTATCACATGTTAATACATAAATAAACTTATCATTTTAGTAAAGTTTTAAATATATACACACATGACATAACTAGATACACCTATATACAAATACTAGCTGAAAACCCGTACTTCGCTACGGAGTACATTCAAATAAAATACAACGGTCAATGTATGCAATTAATGCCAATATATATATATATATATATATATATATATATATATATATATATATATATATATATATATTTGTAAAGAAATCGTATCGGATATTTTTATAGACAAAATAATGTAGCAGAAAATGTTCAAATTAAATCTAATAGAACATACTAAAGAATATAGTACAGTTAATATAGTACAGTTTTGAGGAACATTTCTTTTACTGTATTTTAATATTTTTTTGGATAATGTCCAATCGTCTGCCGCATTATATTTTTTTTGTCAATTTATTTCGTTGCTATGCACGTGACGATAAATTAATTTAAAGTATCAAAAATAAAAGAAACCATGTGATCAGAATTTAATAAATTAAATTCTAAAAATTAATCTTTAAAAATTCACCAAAAAATAAGAAATAGATGTAAAATTTCGAAAAAGGTTTCGTTTTAAAGGAATTTTTATGATCTCTCTCGTGATATAAATTTTATAAACCTCGGATTATTATTTTAAATGCAAAATTTTAAAAAGTTACAAAAACAGCTTAAAAATTTAATTTTAAAAAATCTTACAAGAATTTTCCAAAAATCTTCCTTAGTGCATCCCTACACTATAAAAAGAATCGCCATGCAAAAGTTCAGTTCTTTAGGTCCAGCGGTTTGGTCTGTGCGTTGTCTGTCAGTCAGTCAGTCAGTTACGGAACTGTTTTATATAGAGAGATAATACATACAAACATACACCTTAAAAAATGAATTTTTGAAAAATAGCAACGTAAAATAAATCTGGCAAACGTTATCCATCATACGCATTGGGAGTAAAATCTGAGAGCAAGTCAGACAACCTATTGGCAGCTTGGGCTAGTGTACTAGAAACAATTACAGCATGCTAACGACTAAAAACCAAATGAACATGCGTAAAAAAAAATAAATTAGAGAGTTATTCGACGCCCAGGGAGATGTGTATCAATTTTAATGTGTCCTATTTTCAAAGCCTTATGTGATTATTAATAAATTCTCTCATCTTTGACTACATCATTCATATCAATATGGTTAGAGGCCATATCCACAGCAAGATTTAGACGCACCTGGCGGCATCAAGGGAAGAATCCTTATTACAGATGTGAAATGTGTTAAATTGTGTTATGACTCTTTATCAATATCTGCTGATGGTATTTAATTCAATGGGTCAAAATTAATTAAATAGTTTTTTTTAGGTTAATATAATATTAACGACTTCGCCTGTACACTATTAAAACCTAGTTTGAAAGCAGATACAAAATACTCCTTCCGTACGACTGTTACGTTTACTCAAATGATTTTTACGCTTGTTAATTGCACAGTATTAATGGGAAAACCTAGAACACGTACATCGTTAATTTAAGATCGAAATTCTGTATTGATATGGTCAGTAATTTTTGTGAAAGGCTGATATATTAAACTGATATATATATATATATATATATGTTTTTTTTTTCCAATGCGGAGGCACTTGTCGCGGAGGGAAGAGTCGCTTCACCAGGATTCGATCCGAGCACCCTCAGCACCGAAAACCAGCGCGCTGTACCACAAGGCCGCCACGGCCCTTAAACTTTTATTTTTATATATATATATATATATATATATATATATATATATATATATATATATATATATATATATATATATATATATATATATATATATATATATATATATATATATATATATATATATATATTGACCACTCTCCAGGGTGATTTCCGCGCTTCGCCGTTTTATAATCTACTCGGCCACGACTTCCGCGAGCATCCTCTCTCAATGAGATTCCCACTCAATCTACCGCCAAAACTTAACTTTCTCCGAGCTCCTGCTGCACGGCGCATGTGCACACCTCATCCTTGGGCATCTGGACCCTCATTATTGCTGATCGTACATTTTAATTACGCGCCAAAACCTTTACCCGTCTAAAAATAAATCCTCTCGCTAGAAATATTCGCTTTCCGCTCAAAGTAGCTTTTAAAAGATGATTTTCCTCACAGCAAAATACGCGCGCTTTGTAAATGGATTGCTAGATTCTTATTATTTTAAACCCCCCTTTCCCCGTACTTCTCAACTATATTTTGACAGTTCAGTTATGTTTTGACAAATATATATATATATATATATATATATATATATATATATATATATATATATATATATATATATATATATATATATATATACTTAGATGGGAATATTCAATCTTTTCTACCAAAATCTGCGATCTCTGCAAGATACTGTGATTGGGCAAAAAATTAATGGACACGAATAATATCATTCATTAGGCCTAATTTTCCCTCCTTCTAGGTCTTATTTATTTTGATGTAGTACTTGTTGAAAGAATAAGGAATGATTAATTGTGTCTATACTGTTTCCTTTTTGCGGTTTCAGTGTAAGGAATGAAAGATCCTGCTGAGAAATTTACTATTTCCTTCATCTCCGGGAAGTTAGGCAACAAGTACGGTTTTCCACAATTGAGAATGTCAGAGGCACAAAACCCTAGTAAAAAAAATAGGTATTATCTTTAGGTTTTTTCGAACACTAGAACAACTAAGTCGGTCTTTAATTCTAGTGTTAACTCTTAATACTGTTAGCTATTTTTGACGCTTAAAAAAAGATAAAGCGCTAAAATGCTCGGCAACGGTGTGTTTAATAAATTTTAAGTTGGTGTATAAGCAGTGTTGACTATCAAACACAAGAACACATACCCAAAGGGAGAGAAAGATTATACAGACAAGTATGTCATCATTTGCTATACAGAATACGTTGATTATGTGAGCAATGCGATCCCAGTATTTAAATAATCTTTAAAGGGCTCGAGGTAGCCTAGTGGTATCGCGTCGGCCTTCGGCTACTGACGGTCCTCGGATCGAATCCCGACAAGTGCCATTAAATGCCTCCGTGTCTAGCAAGGATATAGACAGATTAAATCCGTGGACCGAAAAGAATGGGAAATAGTACGATCCCCCCCCCCCCCAGACTCCGCCCCTGGGGGTGCTCGGTCAAAATTGCTGTGGAACCTGGCTAAATCGGAATCTGACCCTTGTGGGGCCATTAAAAACTGGAACCGCACCCCTTAGCCCACTAGCCTACACGGACCTGGTCTGGAATTAATTCCGGCCAGGAAGCATTAGAAACAACAACAACAATATCTTTAAAATTTATGCATACAAATATCTTTAAAATTTAAAAGTGTATATAACAGAGTAATATGAAGTAAAGTACGTTGTTTTATAAGCCTGAATAATTTACAAGTAGCAGTTGTCAGCAAAACTCAAAAAATGAACGAGTTCCTATACTGAACACCTAATTAATCGTTTTAATGCCCGGATGGGCAAGGAAAACGAAGCAACAACAACAACAAAAAAGAAAAAAAAACGAAGATAGTACAGAAATTGTCCTACGAGTATATTCCATGCCCTTAAAATTTTTTTTTTTTTTTAAATTGAAGCATTTCCTTTTTTACAACATACATCAATTGCGAAATTTAGAAGTTTTCAATGAACTACACGTATTTGTAACTTAGATAAAGTTTTGTTGATATACTTATGAAAATCACATAGATTTTCATTTTTCATCTGAAAAAAAAAAGCTTACATGCGGCGTTAACATTATTTTATACTGTATTTTTTTTAATCTTTTCTTAGCTGATGCAAACTGATAAGCCGCGCACGAATAATGGTGGGAAGAGTTCACTGTATTAAATTATTGATGACAAACTTGTCAAATAATCAAATCCGAGAAAGTAAAATCAAAAAATTTCAAGGAATCGAAAATATTTGAACATTTATTACGGAAAATTAGATCCTCCCTAAAATTTCCTTTCAGTTATCAAAAATAAAAATACTGAATTTCACTTGAATTTCGGGCTATCGTAGCAAATATTTCAGAAATCAGAAAAGAAAAGAAAAGGTGAGGGGGTGGGGAGGGTTGAGGTGGTAAAATTCCGAGAAAACTTCTGCTCCGTGGGAAAACACTCGTCCTTTAAACAAGAAAATGGATTTTTGAAAAAATCCTCTTATAAACAACATTTTGGGGGTTAATGACTTGAAGTTAGAGCTGGATCTTTTTTTTAATTATTATTATTTGCATAAGTGGCTTATTTTCTTTGTGCATTGATGAAAAAAAGGATGATTTTGTTTTTGCACTCTTTCTTCCGGCTTGTAGTTTATTTTTCCAGCTTTCGCGTGCATCTCAGTTACTCTTTTAGCCGTTGATGACAAAAATCTCAGCTGCGCTAACGATCTACCCCTTCCAGATTTTACTAAATAAATACTCAAGGCGTTTAAACACACCTAAGGTCTCTCTCCCTTCCGTAAGCCTCATAGGTCCAGCAAGCGAGATCAAAGGAGCCGACCTTTTATTGTCTGGTCATTCTGCGGCCATTCAGAGCGCACCTCCTTTGAGCGGTGCCTCGCCGACAGACTTCAGATTTTGGCGGGATAAAAAGCTCCGATTCAAGACATTTGACGCTGAAAAATGCATTTTCCATACTTCGGGAGGCGAGGGCCACTATTTACCTGTTTCTTCGAGAGGGGACAGCTGTGTTATTGAAAAGAATCACTCCCTGCGTTTAAGGTGACGGAATGGGGGAGCGTAAGCCGCTTTTGTTGCGATTCGGAAAAAAATTTGTTGTAATTCTGTTTCGTGGAAAATATTTACGATTCGGTATTTATAGATGGTTGGGCGAAAGGGTCACTGGTTAGATGCCGATTTTTTTTTTTATCGCACAATTGTGTTAAAAGTGTTTTATAATGATATAGTAGATGGTTTGAGGTTTAATTTTATAGTATTCAGGAACTTAAAATATAGATCAGTATAAACAGGGCCTTTTTATCGCATGGGAAAATCGGGACTTTGCCCAGGGCCCCTGATGCTAGGGGGCCCCAAAACTGTCCTCTTTAACGTGCAAAATCTCTTTAACGATGTTCCTCAACATTAAAATAGATAGGGTGCCAGATAAGTGAAAGTTTTTGATTTCGCTTTCTACTTTAGGAAAAATGTTAAACTATCAGGTTGTATCAGATGTATAGCAGAAGGTGAAAGGCGTTTTCAATTTGATGTGAAACATGTTTATGAAAGCTTCATCTTATCAGCCATACACTGTAATAGCAAATATAGGACCCGCATGTGGGGTTGTTTAGTTTAAATCGTTATTTGAATCAAGATTTAAATCAAAAGATTTTTTTTAATCCTGATCTTTAACAACTTTTTCTCACACACTTGGTGTATGCACCTAGTACTTCTAATAGTAAAATTCATGGATAGTTCTTATTTTTATAAATGTTCGTAAGGGGGGTCCCCAAATAGCATCTGCCCAGGGGCCCCCAGCGTTCATAATCAGGCCCTGAGTATAAAGGATTACCACTTTCGTAGAACAAAATCAATTCTAAAACTGTAATGAGGTATTTCGCATGAAATAACCAATAAGAAAATAATATGATTTAATTATTAATGGAGTTTTTGCTGTTGAACTTCGTAAGTAAACTATTTAAAATTAGATTCAAAACATTTAAACCTTTCGAATAGGATGGCCGAATGACTAAAGCATTTGTGGTGATTTCTTGGTTAAAAAGTTGTAGTCGGCTTAAGCGACACCAAATCCAATCAAGCTGTGAAACAAGTAAGTTACAATTGTTTTTTTTTTTTTTTAAATGTTAACTTTCATTATAAGTTTTCATTATTAAATCAAAATCTCTGTAATATTACATAAATTTATTTTAAGAAATATTTTAAAACACATAGGCAATAATCCACGAAGAAAGTATTATTCCTGTAATTTTTACTATTAATTCATAATACTTATAGCCTCAAATATCAATGTGCATGTCATATAATCCGTATGACTGTTCTCCATTAATGAGAATAACACAAAAAGGTAAAATGTTTTGTAACTCGCTAACTTCTCTACGCCAATGATTACTGCTTTTCCTAAACAAAGATTAGCAGTGTCTTTTGATACCTGCAATAAGTAAAAATTCCTAATCGTAAGGCGATTTATACTGATAAATAAAGTCGATTTTAAAAATAGAGAAATGCCTGGTTTAAAATAACTCTTCAATTCGTTAACCACTATATAATCAATTTTAATCGGCAATATTCTTTCACGTGCATTTCAGTTGTTCTTCTAGAAACACAAACGTCAAACATGTAGGCAATTTTATTTACGTTAGTTTTTAGAAACGCCACAAGATGGCAGCAATAAGCTGAGTATGGCGGGAAAAAAGTGCTCCAATATGCTGTAAATCAGGCCTGCACAATATACGGTCAGCACTCACTCTGTGGCCCGCGGAGACTTTTGTTTAGGCGCATATTTATTTTTAGAATTATAATGGTACAGAAGGAATATAGGAGCAATTATTATTAATATTTATTTAATTTTTAAAGTAGTCAGTAATTTATTTTTTGTTATTTAAAATATTTATCGCTTCCCCTGATACCTGCAATATTTTCTTACAATAACTTTCTATAATCCAAAAGATAATCCGTCCTTCCCGAAGGTATACGGATGATTTTGAGAGACGACAAATTTCGCAATGGCAATCAGCTTGACTAGGATTATACAATACAAATAAATACATGCAATGTTACACAATTATAAAAACCGAAACAAAAAAAACAACAAAATTATCAATGACCCAAAAAAGGGTAATGAAAGTCCATAAGGTCTTTCATCACAGCCAAAATGAATTTTCTACAATAGTAGTCATTATAGAATTTATGTGGTGACCATTCAGTAATTTCCCTCGGTAAACTCGACCGCAAATCTCTCCATGTTACACAATTAAATAAACAATGTTCTATTGTCTGGACCTCTCCGCATTCACAGATGTCACTCTTCCCAAAAAATCTTCTTTGATATGAGCCCACGCTTCCATGTTGAGTGATAGCTTGATTTATATAGAAATTCGATATTAATCTTTAAAGTAGTCAGTGCTCCAATATGCTGTAAATCAGGCCTGCACAATATACGGCCAGCACTCACTCTGTGGCCCGCGGAGACTTTTGTTTAGGCGCATATTATTTTTAGAATTATAATGGTACAGAAGGAATATAGGAGCAACTTTCTATAAAGTTCTAACTTTCTATAAAGCAGATTGCCTAAAGCAGATTGCCTAAAGCAGATTGCCTAAAGCAATAACTTTCTATAAAGTAATATGGCCCTCATCACATTTCGACTTGTGCACGCCTGCTGCAAAGTGATGCTCTCCTCAGTTTAAATGTAAATCATAAATTGCAAGTTAAATCCACAATTCCTTTAAAACAGGGAATGCTTCTTCGTTTAGAAACATTCACTTATATATAAGGATCTTCGAGACACAAATGTTAAAGATAGAGGGAAAAGAGATGTAAAAATGGATATAAACAAGAAGTATTTTTGGAAAGGAATACAAATTTGTGAGCGGTCACCTGAGCCCCCCCCCCCCCTCCCTCTCTCCACATTTCCTTCTTAGATGGTTTCTTCCTTGTCTTTCATTGGGGCACAATAACTTTAGTTATCATTCACATAAATTTTATTCCACGCCTCAGTACTTTCGAACAGATTTGTTGTAAGCAGAGACGGCTCCAGTCCAGAGTTTTTTTTTTTTTGGGGGGGGGGGGGGGCAACGTCGGCTCTTAGAGTTATATATATATATATATATATATATATATATATATAAAGAAATAAACATCGTCTCATTTTAAATTTAAACTCATTTAGTATTAGGTCTACGATTATATAATTTTAGGCTATGAAAAAAAAAAAAAAAATACGCCGGGCTTTTTTTTTTGGGGGGGGGGGCAATTGCCTCTACTGCCCCCCTCCTCTTGGAGCCGCCATTGGTTGTAAGTGAAGTTAGTAAGTAACATTTAGGTAGCACCAAATTTTTGTGTGTTCTGAATTCGTGCTACAATATGTGCAAAATCGCGAAAAACCGGACGTCAGAAGTATAACAATTTCCAGTGTGACGGCAATTTGATACAGGCGAAAATAATCTGAATGTAACCGAGTGAAATCCGAGGGTAAATTTTCTCGCTTAACTTCGTTGGAAGAAGTTTGCACGAAAAGGAAACCTCGTGAGACCTAACCTCACATAGATAATGCACTTTCTGAATCTAAATTTCGCTTGGCCAAGAGATAGATGTTGCGCAACTAATATTTCATAAAGTAAACAGTGTTCGCGGCGAGTGCATCTGTTCCGTATCTTCCAGCGCAAGAGACTCGATCCTGTTTTTCAGCTCCAAGATGATGATTTAGTGACTCTCGAGGGAAAAATCATCTAGTGCGAGGGGGAAAAAAGAGGAATTTTCTCGTTAAAGATGAGGCGTCTTTTAGGGGCCCACTTGTCAAGGAGCCCCCGTCTTGTGGGTTTTAGCTTTCGGCGGGACGGGATGGAAGGGGGAAAAAGAGAGAGCTCTAGGGGTGGAGAGAAAGATGAAGTGCTTTCGCGATGAAGGCTCACGGACACGCCTACAAACCATTCATCCACTGCAGTTTCGTTTTTTATCTTTTTCTTGTTATGAAAATGTCTCTCGGAAGGCGCAGGAAAAACATGGGTGATTAATTTGGAATATGTAGCGTGTGTCACCACGTTTGGATAAAAGAAAAGACACTTTATTAGATTTGCTCTCGAAACAGGGCCATAGCTATTGCCCGAGACAGGAAGGAGAGTTAATAAAATACAATAAACCGGCGACGCGGGACGACTCGGCAGCGCGACATGTGTTCGGCTCGGAGTTGATTGTATTAATATTCATGAAGCTGGATAATATTTTTTTCCGAAAATGTATGTTAATTGCCTGCTGAGTAAATTCTATGGAAAAGGAGGATCCTTGTTATCAGAAAATTATTATATATATATACTTTTTTTTATTATTCTTATTTGTTTCGGCGACATCTGAATGTTTCGGTGTAATTCAAAGCGTTGGGCTTGTTCGGATGAGCAAGTGCTGAACAAAAATTCTGGCCACACCTACCTAGTCTTATTACTCTCTAATTATGTTCAAGGTTGTTATTTAAGTTAAATGTCCTCTTTAGTTTCAAAATTTCATTTTCGTTATATCCCATCTGAAATCCTAGTGAGAAGAAGGCAAAATCAGTTCATTTCCATCTAGGTTTCAACACAGGCGTAGCGTCGGGGGGGGGGGGGGGAGGACGTGTCCCCCAACTTAACTTGAGATAAATTAAACTGTTAATTGAAGTTCACTTAAAATCGGATAATTGTAGAAAACTTTTAAAAAAGTTGTCTTTTTTCAAACTGTGAAACTGAACATTCCGATTATTTCTTTAGCCTTAACATAGTTTTTAACAATGATATGAACCATAGCAAAAATTCGATGCTACATGTTTTTCCTCATTTTATTTATATTGTATTTATTTCTCTCATTGTATAACTTTTGAATACTACTCAAACATCAATTCTATTGTTATTCAATTTCAAAAATTCATAATATTTCATATTTTAAGGTTCTTCCGGTAGTCAATACGCTGAGGAGGGTCCTAACTGAATTCGATTTGTGCTCCCCCCCCCCCAAAAAAAAAAAGTTAAAAGCACACTACGCCTATGGGTTTCAACTAATTTCTCATTTGTGTAATTTCTTATCTAGTTAGGCCTATATTTAGTGTAAGGTAAGTTTTCAGTATCATATTTTTATCACTTTGAGTTGCGGTAATATTCCTGAAGGTACTGCTGAACTCTGTCTCCAGTATAGTGCCTTTTAGTCCTAGGTAGTTTTTTTTAACCCTTTGAGTTCTTTCTTGACCCCCAAACAAAACTAATTTAGGTAGAAGATACCCGCAGGATATTTCATTTTTGAAACGCATTGAAATCATCATTCTTATAAAAATGCGTTAAATATCACTTCACAGTCCAAAGTTTCATAATATCCTACATTTTTTTTTCCCTTTTGATCCTTGAAAATATCCAGTTCCAATCATAGAACTGAATCAAATTTTCGATTTGCCGAGTTTTTATTACAGCTAATGTTTTGTAAAGTCAACAATTTTCTTTTTCTGATACAACAAGTTTTGACTTGTATTTTGCATTTCATATACGTACATGATCGCCAAAATTTGCATAGCAGTTTTGAGACAAAGATTGGTGTCTGTTAAACGACACAAAACATTCGTTAAATCACGGGTTATTTTATTCATCAAATTCTAGACATTTCTATCGGAGCCAAAACCACGAAAACGTCCTAAAATTGAAGTGGCATGGTTTTAAACTAAAACTTTGTTATTCGCGACATGGCGACAATAGATGGGTACAAATCAGACCAAGATGGCATTCAGTGAAAGGCAAGATAGAGAAATGCTACAGAAATTTCGTAGTTTATTGATATGGATTTCGTTTACGGAAGACTGATGATATTACCTTTTACTTAGCCATAATTAGATAGCATAAGCCCCAAAAGAAAATTTTTCAATTTTTTTTCATCACTTCATTAGGAACTTCTCTCCAAGCTTCTAGATCTGCTTCTTTTGCTTACTTCCCTTTCTCTACTTGTTTAAATTGCGAACGTCCGTGTAGGAGTATTATCCCCCTGTATTTCTACGAATAAATCAGACCCTCATGCACCCGTACAAAGAAAAACAAAATATCAGTAAAAGTTTTCGAGATAAGCTTCTTTCTGCGGGAGATACGAATAAATTTACGACTCATACAAGACATCCAGTTTCGAAGAACCCCTACAATCAAAGATCCTAAATCGCCTTTTTATGGCTCAACTTTTTACAAACGCACGTAACAGATCCTTCAAGAAGAAAAAGAAGAAAAAAGAAATACTGCTTTTCTTTTTTTTCCATCCTTCTTTCTAGCGTTTCTCGAACAGAGGGGAAATTGGATTCCCTTTTCTTGAACGTTTGACCTCGTGTGGCCTCGCAAGTAAACAAACAAGAAAAAAAAAGACTGCAAGGAGAAGGGCCTCGTACGCTCCACGATCGAGCATTTGGGGGTCTGTCTGGGGGTCCACCACGAGCAGTGAGTAATGCTAGAGCATTTGATGTAGGAAAAACTGCTCTTGGACCTCCTGCTAGCTTTTTATCGACGTTTACCTTCACAAAGGCTGGAAGCTCGTTTTGGCAGCAAGTGCTCGATTGCTTTTCGAAAGGTGCAGGTCAGATGGCGTAAACTTACCTGAATAAGAATTACGGCGAGCGCGGTTTTAAATGAGAGCCAGAACCACAGATAAGCATTGTGTTTTTTTAGATAGCATGATACAACTACAGTATACATCATAATAGTAAACGTTTTACTATTAAATAGGTCAAGAATGATTGTTCAGAATGACATCATCCAAGGAGAATGTTGCTTTGAAAATCAAGCAACATTGAGAGTGGGAAAAAAAATTACGTTAAAGTGTACACCTATCCCTTGGTTTACACGGTAAATGCGTTCCACGACAAATCGTGTAAACCAAGCCACAGCATTCATATTACACAAGGGGATAGGTGCAAGCCGTAGTTATGTTTATAATAACAGTGTAAAAATGCAAAGAATTTATGCCGAGGTGAAGACAAAGCAATTTAAGTAATATGCAATGATAAATTATTTATTTGCATATTTATTTAAAAAATTAACGTCTTATCTCGTGTAGAACTGAACTACGAATGACAGTATGAAAATGAAACAAAATCTACTTTAATGACGCCAATGCTGAACGCATCGTAACGCCACGCAATGCAATTGTGACGTCTGTGCAGATAATTAATGAGTGCGTTCAATGCAAAATACTCAAATAATCAAATGATACATCGATTTTTTATTTATTTATAAAATTTAGAAACTGTGTGAAAGCGAAACAGTGTAAACCGAATACCGTACAAATTGAGGGACAGGCGTACTTGCTAAGAGCGTAGGGAAATCAAATAGGGTGATATAAATAGGTCTTCTCTAATCGAGTATATGCAATTCTGATGGCGAAAACTTACTTGAATAAGATGGCTGAAGTACGGGAAGTGCGGTTTTAAATGATAGTCAGTACCAGAGATGAGCTTTATGTTTTTTTAGATAGTATAATACAACTACAGCATGCATCACAATAGTAATGTCTTATTATTAAATCGAGCAAGACTGATTATTCAGAATGACATCACCGAAGAAAAATGTTGCTTTGAAAATCAATGAGAGAGAGGAAAAAATTCACATAAAAGAGTACTAGCTGTGAGAGATTGGGGAAATCAAATAAGATGAGATTAATAAGTTTTTTTTTGACGAGTATAAAGCAGAAATGCTAGCGTCTAGTGTCTAACAATGAAAGGCAATAACGTAAATGTCGTAGAGGACGAATCGCGAAAACGACAACAATAGATTGCCCAAAACTAGGCATGAAAGTCTCTGCTTTATTGTGTACTTAAGAAGTTTTTATTTTATTCTTTGGCAACATCTTACCGGAAAGTAGAGAGAGTAAAACTAAACACACTGATCAAATTACTTCAGCTCGAATGAGTTTGATTCATCCATCTGCAATAGAAATAGTCATGGAAAAGAAAGAGGTAAATTAAATTATTTTGATATATATTAAGCGTTTACTCAGTGATGATTCGTTGTCAGCACTTCGTTAATGTCAATTGTATCTTTCCCTGTCAAAACAAATATTTTATCGTAGAAAATTTGTTGATATTATACGAATAAATACATCACCTACTTTTATGATACTGTGTAAATAAGATATAATATTAAAATGATAATTTCATTGGCTGTGATGTTTATTTCTCTCCCGAGATTGAATTCTTCAAAACAAAAACAAACTGCTGCTTTTCAATGTAGTGGAGCCTAAATATCTTTAGAAAAAGAAATTTTACATTAATTTTCATTTCCTACGCCCTAGAAACATAATCTCCATAGAATAAGATTATCCTTATAACACCATTTTTTTTTCCATAACAAAGCAATCCCTTATCTTTCCGACATTTGCCCATTCCACACCGTGAATTCGTTGGCATTTGCATTAGGAGAGCACTATATTGATAAACCAACATCACTCGCTATGAAGGGACAGCACAAGAATGTCCATGCCTTAGGGCCTGTTCACACAGAATCCGCCAGCATCAGTGTTAAAGATTCCGTTAGAGCTGATTTGGCTAAATGCGTCAATGATTGGTATATGATTGGTTAAAAAGTTTTACGCTGACGTTGACGGATTCTATGTGAACAGACACTTAGTTGAAGCCGATCCCACACTGTGGAAGCTCGTGACGCTAACGATGCGGGCTTCAAGAAAATCAACGTTTACCAAAGTCTCCCTTTCACAATTGGTGTATTTCATTAGTATTTTTTCCTTGGGTTAAAGTAAAACTTTATGAAGTTTTTGTATAATACTTTATTTGTCAAAGAAATTGAGAGTCAGTAAAACTGAATATAACATTTCTTAACTACCATGAAACAAACTTCTAAAAATTATTCAATTACTGCAAACACAGATATTTAAAAAATACTGGCATTTTACCGATTTCTTTATTATATGAGCTGTAATGAGCCCATCAGTTAATTAAGCCGTATAAGAAATCGACGAATTTTCATTCTAAATCTGTCATTCAAATTCTTGAAAATTTCAAGAAAAAGGAGAGGTGAAAATGATGATTCACGTAAAGCAGGTGGCACATTTTTGTATTTTCAGGCACTAATTTTCAAAATTAGGTTTACAAAAGCAACTGCCTGATAGTGAGCGTAAAAGTAGATGAAAATCATAAACATCTTCCGTCGATATTTACTAAAATCTCTCTTTTTCGAAAATTTTTTATCAACATTTCTATGCACTGTAATCAAAAGAACTTCATGTTAAAAACTAACCTTTACACGCCAATGTTCCATTTCTGGAGCATGCAAATTTTTTACCTAATTGTAACAACAAAGTGTAATCTTTTTTTTGTTTATGTTCTACCAACAAAATGATCATTTTGAATTACTCTCAATTAATTATAAAAACATTTGTTAAATTTTATATTTTATATGAATTTTTTAATTTTGTTCGGCGAAAAGTTAGAAAATAGCCGGAATTACGATTTTTTTCTCCTCTAGACTATATTCATTTTAATGACATAACCTCGATGCCAAAAAAAATCAATCCATACTTTTGTTTTACGTAATAATTTTTATAGAACAATACGAATAAAATTGTATTTTTCACAGAATTTTGAAGTTGATGTTCCATCTATGGAACATTGGCGTGTAAAAGGTTTTAAAGCTTGATGGGTCGCAGGCTCAGTATCCCTTGGCTACGGCATGAACGCTGTCGTGCTGCAGTGGCGTAGCGGGGGGGGGGGGGGGGGGAGAAAGGCAAGAAGCTGTATCATGCCCCGGGCGCCACTCGCAGAGGGGCGCCAAATGGTCCTTTTCACTCATTCTATATATATATATATTTTTATTTCCAATGGCAAAGGAAAATGACAAACTCTTACAAGTTAACAAGATTAACAAGGAACATGAAATATAAAAAAAAGGAACAGTAAGAGAAAAAAGTCAATGTCCCATCAGCAGATGTCGTGCGCTCCAATATCGCTTTACCTCGGAGTCTCCACGCAGAGCCGAGCATCCCAACAAATGGTTCCTGTCCATGATTTCATCTTTCCCACAAACTGGGCAATTAGGACTCGCAAAAATGACAATTCGGTGAAGGTGGTTCGCCAGACAGCCATGGCCTACCGTAAGTCTGAATTCCGCAACAGCCTTTTCACGGGGCTTATCGGAAATGTTTTGACCCAAGCTACTCCTCCAACTTCTTGAAGAAATGCGAGAAGTGAGCAATGCTTTCCAGTTTTGTCTCATTAGATTTTTGATATAAAGTTTTATGGAATGGAAAGAGTTAAAAGTATTTGGCTGTTGTAATATTTGAGTGCCCTTCTTAGCCAATATATCTGCCTGTTCGTTGCCATAAATATCACAGTGTCCTGGAATCCATTGGAGTGTTATTTGTCGTCCCTCTGCCTTCAACTTATCCAGAAGAACCCGACAATCTAGGATATTTTTAGAGATAGGTATTTCCCTAGCTCCGATAGCCTGAATGGCAGCCTTGGAGTCAGATAGGATAACCACCTTATTATAAAGGTGTCTGGGGACAAGTTGCTCCAGTGCCACATAGATAGCCAAAACTTCCCCGTCAAAGGCGGTTTTTTGTTTTCCAACAGGCATATAAAAGGAAAAGATAGAAGAATATATTCCTGCTCCGACAAATGGTGAGAGTTCAGTCAAAGAACCATCGGTGTAAATATATAACCATTCAGGCTCAGGGTAGAGGCTATGGATGGTCTCAAGTGCAAGGATCTTTAAGCTGCTTTGAGGCAATTGGCTCTTAAGGAATGGTTGGGCAAGGTCCAGCCTGGTAGTTATTTCAACATAGGTCACAGGGTTAGGGGATCTCAAGAAACCCTGGGAAATTCCATCATCAAATTCCAGCTCTGCTCTTAAGTCTAGGACTCTCTGTAAAAAACCCCTTTGGGTCTTTAGCTGTCTTGGTACATTTTCATAACAGTTCATTTAGTCTGATTAACTTTTCATAAAGTATAAGAGCCCTCTCTTTGATAATTGATTTAATGGGTCTAGTATTAGTCAGGAGTAGCAGTGAGTCGATGGGAGAAGTCTTCACTGCACCAACGATCAGCCTGAGGGCCTGGTTTTGTATAAATTCCAGTTTATCGATCAGGTTCTCTAGGGCAGAGATAAGAACCTCACAACAATAAGTGATAACAGGCAAAATAAATGTTTTATAGGTGTTTTCCAATGTAGTGCGTACGCACCCCCAATGACAACCAGCCAGGCGTTTAAGGATGTATAGGCGTTTTTCAACCTTTTCGATCACACTTTCAATATGCAGTTTCCAGCTTAACCTATTGTCAAAGACAACTCCCAGGTATGAGAATCTATCTGTATGCAACAACTCTTGGTCTCTGTAAACCAACTTTGGTCGGATGTTTTGATGCATCAGTGAAAAAGTCTGCACTGCAGACTTTCCAATGTTCACTATCATGTTATTCTCTTCACACCATTCAGATAGAGCCCTAAGAGCCCTATTCAAGAGCTTTTCCGTCTCTTGCTTTGCATTTTTCTTTGCAGCTTGGGTCCACATAACCAGATCATCTGCAAACAGAAGGCACTCCACTCCGATTGTCCTCAGGGCCAAAATCAGATCATTTATGTAAACATCAAAGAGTGAGCAGCTACTCACTGCTCCCTGGGGCAATCCGGTCTGGAGAATAAAGCTTTTGGAGGTTGAATGTCCGAAACGGACTTTACAGCTTCTCTGGCCAGGAATGAAGAAAACCAACGTAGCATTTTACCTTCTACTCCAATTTCCTGGAGTTTCCAAATCATATTTTCTCTCCAGACGGAGTCGTATGCAGATTTAAAATCAATATAAATTGCTGACAAGACTTCCCTTCCATCAAGAGAATCTTTAACCTTTTGGCTCAAATGAGCCACTTGATCAGCCGTGGACCTATTCTTACGAAAACCAGCTTGTTCATGTCTGAGTAAATCATTAGTTTCAAGGAACCAGTTCAGTCTATTGACAACCATGCGTTCCATTAATTTGGCCATAGTGCTAGTGAGTGAAATGGGCCTGTAGCTTCCAGTATTAGAAGCATCTTTGTCTTTTTTCAAGATAGGAACTATCGTAGCCCCTTTCCAATTTCCAGGCACTATTCCTGTCCTCCAAATGTGATTGAAAATCTTTAGAAGAGTTGATTTTGCATTATTACCAAGATGTTTAAGAAACTCAGAATGAATTCCATCCTGTCCTGGAGATCTTTTGGTTTTCAGGTAATTCAGACAAAAGATGAACTCCTCTTCAGTGAAAGGTAAATCAAAAATATTCTCTGTGTCTGCCAAACGATGAGTCTGAGGTGGAGACAGTTTGCATGTGTCCCTTTTAAGAACTCTTGATGCCTTTCTAGCGTAAGCTCCTTTTTTCTGTGATTGTCAGTAAGATTTTGCAAAGGTATTAGCAATATCTCGATCAGAAAAGAATTCTCTGCCTTGGTAAAAGATTGGTATCCTCTTAGGGGTAGTTTTATTGTTCGTTAAATTAGAAATAAATCTATAAGTCTTTAAACTGTCTTCTTTA